>APFE030624635.1:132551-261307 GCA_000404065.3 Pinus taeda
GGTCCATTGCATGGACCCATGTTGCCCCTAGATTCCCCAAAAAACGTCGTTTAGTGCCTCAAAACGGCTCCGGAAGTTCAGGACCCGAAAAATTGCTAAAAATAATAAGTTGTGCTACAATTAAGGAAATTGAAAATGCTGAGAAAGACAATGGTGGGGGTCCAGGTGGACTTGGCGGGTGGCCACCAATACCCACTTGGATCAACAACTCTTCTGTAACTTCTGCAAATTAGTGGGTCACGATGAGTGCAACTACCGTAGCTATGAGTTAATGATGGAGAGAACGCCCATGTATCAGATGCATACAAAAAATCGGCCTCCAGATAAAGGCGTTGATGGAGGGTAAGGAGGATATTAGGGGTGCAGATGAGGTCGAGGCGGAGGAGGACCTGTGAGAGGTCAGGGACAAGTTATTTGCTATAATTATGGAGGGACAAGACACTACACACGAGAATGTATGAAACTGACGCGCCTGTCGTGCCGATACTGTACTCAGTTTGACCATGTGATAGAAGACTGCCCTGTATTAATATCTCAGATGCAGGAAAAGGGGATGCAGTTGCAACAACCTACCCAAAACCTACAGATGATGAGGGCTGAACCCTGCAAAGAGGATCCTAATGTGAATATCATGCTTCGAAGTGGAATGATGACTGATGAGAATAAGGGGAAGCAACTTGAAGAAAGTGAATGGGTTCACAAAGCTCCAGAAAAGGAGGTTGGCTTTGATTTAAAGCGCGTGAGAGAAACCTTCATGGAAGCGAAGAAAAGCTTCGCTGAGGCTTCTACCCCAGGAAGTTAGGATAAGCAGTCTAAAGAATTGGACCCATCCATGCTCACTACCTTTCTGGAGACCTGTATGAAGCTGCTACATGATAGCAAGGCCGTGAAAGGATTACAAGAGTTGATAAATAAATGTGTTGGTAAAGAAAATACTCTTGAGGAATTGTGTGTGATCAAGAAAATTGATAAGCATAAGGCAAGAACATGGTGTGATATGAGGCTCATCACGCAAATAGGAGAGTATGAAATGGACCAAGTTATTCTAGATCTTGGGTCAAATGCAAATGTTTTGCCTAAACAAACATGGTAGAGAATGGGGAGATTTGCTCTGTAGTGACCTCCGATTCAGTTGAGGATGGCGAATCAGCAAAATATTATCCCCATGGGAAGATTGCAGGGAGTGACAGTAGATATTGAAGGTGTGAGCGTGTTTGATAATTTCAAAGAAATAGAGATTGTAGATGACAACAATCCCTACCCTACGCTTCTTTGGATCGACTAATCTATTAACATGAATGGGTTGATCAATTTGAAGAAGAAGACAATGTCATTTGAGAGGAAATCTCTCAATGTAGTACTACCTTTGGACCCTACAGAAGGACCATGTTATACTTAACCGATTCACGATTATGAAAGTGATGATGATTTGGATGAGATCTACAAAATAACAACGTGAGACCAATATTGGGTGAATCTGACAGTAGATGGACACATTACATGGGACTACGAAAGTTCGTTCACGTCCGAATCAGATGAAGAGTTGGAATGCTGGCAGAATAGGTTGCATGAAGTATCTATGTTGCGCTGTAACATGATGACTAAATCACTGCGTTGTGTATCATTAGAGGTATAGATTTTGCCTTATTATGATGGTCTAATTGATGTAGATAAATTTTTGGATGCATTTGAAAGGGAAGCGCTTGAGAAGCATCACTTCCAAGCACTGGATTTGGCACTGCGCGCTATGCTTGCACAATGGTGGGGTACAGATAAAGACAATTTTTATGGATGTCACTGTTACACAAACAATTGTCACCATGACTTTCTACAGTTTGTGTGAGTCCATCAATACTCATACATCCCTCTTTTGCAAGTCTTAAACCTCAGCTCTTCATGTCAAGCATTGAAAATGGGAGAAAGACCTTAAAAATGTCTCAAACCCTGGTTTCACACTTTCTCCTAGTATTGCCTGCGGTGCCGCACCTAATGGTCATGTTTCCTGTGAACCTGACCTCTCTGTATATTTAGTGATGGGTGCGAACCCTTGTAAAAGTTAAAAAGGCATGAGTTCATTCTTAAAAACTTATCTTGGGTCACTTCTAGACATTTCTAGAAGGAATATTACGCTGGCAAATCCGCTCCACCTTGGTTCATCCATTCCATAACTAAGGGAGCTAACTCCATGATATGAGGTGCCTATCCCATTGAAGGAGGAACTTATCCCTTCAGTGGTGGACCTGTAACTTCTTCCTCCATTTGCACTATAAATTCATTCATTGGGCTGGTTGTAGGGGAGGTTGAAAGCTGAAGATTCTTGAGGGTAAATGCTGCTGAAAACTAGGCTTCCTTTTTGAGCTTATGAGAGGAGAGATCACATACCTTTCATGTCATTTGGGAAGTGAGTGAGGCTTGTCAAAGTAGAGGAGACCCCTGCTGGACCCTGGAAAGGACTTGTGCAACATCAAGGCAAAGGTTCTAAAGTTCTTTTATTCATTAAGTTAATACAATCAAGTTTATTTTTCTCAATGAACTGTTTCTAATGGTTTGTTTTATGAGCTCCTTGATCTTCATAATGAACATGTTTTGTTATACGTAGGTATGCTTTGAAGTGTGCTTGTTTGTGTATGCAGGTTATTGAACGGGAACTGCTTGAAGCTGTCGGGATAAAATTGCCTCAATCAAGTGTTGGTCCGAGGTAGGGTCTTTTACACTTCATAGTATTCATTATTGAATTGAAACATGTTTAGAGAGAAATAGGCTTGCTTGTTCTATTTGTTGCTAGATATCATTAGATACTAGGGAGATCGATCTTGTCCACAAGAACGATTCATCCAGCCAACAGGCACGAATACAGAAGAATGATGAGGGTGCGGTTTGACCGCCCAAAAGTGCGATTGACAGAGAAATATGATGGGAGGAGTGACCCGCATGATCACTTAGCAAAATGGATTGATGCTTATGGAGCAGAGCTACAATTGGAGTGGGTGAATTTGTTCTGCCACACTTCGGGCATAATACCAATGAATTGGTACTTGGAAACAAAGTTCTACCATGGTACGAACGAATGGGATATTTTGAGATAGGTATTTGTGATGACATTCAGCTTTGAGGATGGATTCGAGTGCATCAATGAAGCATTACAAGAGGTCAAAACAACGATCTTCAGAATATTGTAGGATCCCTTGGATTTGATTCAACTAGATTGGATCACCGAACTGTGACATGTGCTGGAATGATACAATGTAACTGCTGAAGAAGAAGAGGAAGATCCAAGGAACACTAATATCCCAAAGATAGAAGGTCATTGTGAAGTTGAGGGATCGCAGATAGAGAACACTGATATCACCACGCCATTGAAAACTAGACAAGTGAACATTGGAACAGAGGCGGAGCCAAAGTTTGTGAAGATAGGGGAATACTAGGATGATGCTACAGTGGATAAGGTCACTGAGTTGCTCCGCAAATACCAGGATTTGTTCCCTACAAATTTTTCATACTTGAAGGGGATAATAGGTGATTTAGGAGTGATGAAAATAACATTGAAACCAAACGTGAAGCCTGTTAAGCAGAGGCCATATCGCCTTAATCCTAAGTACAAGGAAAATGTCCACTTAGAGTTGGAAAAGACGTTGGAAGCAGGTATTATTGGACTTGTGGAGGAGTCTGATTGGGTAAGTCCTATGGTAGTTTAGGAAAAGAAGCAGAAGGATGAGATAAGGATTTGTGTAGATCTCAGGAAGCTGAAAAATGCTTGCATTCGTGATCCTTTCCAAACTCCGTTCTCAAATGAAGTGCTGGATAATGTTGGTGGGTAGGAGGTCTATTCATTCACTGATAGGTTCTCTAGATACCATCAAATAAACATCACGTCAAAAGACAGGAGTAAGACTACCTTTGACTGAGTGGGGATGCTTTTAGTATATGGTAATGCCTTTTGGACTTAAGAATGCGCTAGAAATATTTTCGCGCATAGTCATTGTGGGATTCAAAGAGTTCATTCACAAGTTTTTGGAGGAATACTTTGACAATTATACAATGTTTGGGCTGGTAAAGCGCCATGTAGCTAGTTTGTCCTTGATGCTGGATACGTGCAAGAGGTATCAGATTGTGCTAAACTTGAAGAATTGTTTATTTGAAATCCCTTTTGGAATCTTACTGGGTCATGTAAAGGATTGTACAGGGGCAACAACTACAAAGTTCTTATTTGAATATGTGTTGACCAGGTTTGGTTTCCCAAAGATTTTAATGAACAATCACAGTACGCATTTCCTTAATCAAAGGATCAGCATGATGACAAAATAATTCTAAGTTTATCATCAGAAGAATATGAAATATTACCCTCAGGCCAATGGGATGGCTGAAGCATTTAATAAGATATTGGAGAACGCACTAACAAAGGTTTGCAATGCGCAGAGGAATGATTGGGACGTGTGCGTACTCGCTGTGCTATGGGCTTATCGAACTACTTGTAAGAAGCTTACTGGTCAGATGTCGCTTAGGTTGGTCTATGGTGTAGAGGTTGTGATGCCTATGGAGTATATCGTGCCTAGTCTATGCATAACAACATTCACAGGGATGGCAGACCGCAGAGCCTTAGAAGAGAGGCTCGTGCAACTGATAGAGATTGAGGAAGACAAGCTTATGGATGGATTCCATTAACAGGTTTAGAAGGAACGCGAAAAGGCATGGCACGATTGGTGCATCAAAGTGCACACCTTCAAGGTAAATGATTTAGCTTTATTTTATGACAACAAGTTTGATAAATTTCCAAGAAAATTTCAGATGCATTGGCTGGGGCCATATGTTATCAAGGAGATTACAGATGGTGGAGTAGTTCAGCTTGTGAAATTGAATGGAAATCCATTTTTGGGAAAGGTAAATGGTAGCCGATTGAAGCCATACACAGGGAATTCAGCACGATGACTACATGATGGTAGCACAGTCTTAGCGCTTTAGGTAGCTGCAAGGAGGTGCGAGACTATAAACTACACTGCCCAGGTTGTAGAGCTGCATGATCACGGGTTTGCGTGAAACATGAGGATGTCATAATACCAACATAAGCGCAATGGGAGCTACGCTATAGGGGTGGAGACCGCGTAGCACAGCCATAAAGTGACCGTTATCATCACTGTTCATGATTTGACTACCAAAAGACGGTTAAGAGAAGTAGAGCGTGCTGCAAAAGAACATGCTGAGCAGGAAGAGCACACCTTTGAAAGGAGTCAGAAATCTCCTTTGCCCCAAATGGAGGAAGAAGAGGGGCCAGAGCAAGGTGGCAGAGACCAGCAGGAGAGAAATCCCTTCTAGGTGAAGCAGTATAGGGAGCAGGAGAGGGAATGACTGCGCAAAAATACAAAGGCCTCTAAGTCATCAGTAGATCCCATTACCTTGATGGAGGGTGACTTGAATGATATTGGCGATAAGGTGTAGGATACAATGACAAAAATACTACAATAGTTTGAGCAGTAGCAGAAGGAAGCACTGGTCAACATATAGTCAGGTCTACATGAGCTGCAGATCCAAACAACTAGACTTTAGGCTAGTGCAGGACAAAGCAAAGTGACATCCGCCATTTTAGCATTGGGGACCACTCAAGCAGCAGAGTTGGTTCGGACAATGGATCTCTGGGAAGTTGCACTGCCTGATGGAGCTTTGAACGTAGAGGCAACCGTTGAGAAGGAAATTGTTATTATTTTGAAGAATGTGGGCCTCAACTTGGTTGCGCTCCCTAGTGAGTTCCTTCACACCTTGCAAGCAGGTGTGATTGAAAAGCTTAAAGCTTGGGAGTAGAGCGCGTTGAGCATGATCAATGAATATAAGGTTAACAAAGAACATATGTTTGTTGAGAAGACAACAATGCTGGAGGCATGGAAGAAAGTGAAGACGTAGAATGAGCATACTGTAGCTATGGTGGCCAAGGCATGCACGACAGTCCCTAAACTACATATCCTGGAGGAAGCACTAGTGGACACCAAGATCAGAAAATTGGCTGCATGCGTGCGTGAAGAAAAAACAGAATTGGCCAAGGTTAAGTTTGAATCGAACCTAAAGATTACAAAAATTGATTTAAAGTCACAACCTTCAACTCCACCAGAGGTTAGAGAACAACATGGGGTAGCTGTAAATGATGGAGTTGTGACAGTAGATGCCGTGGTGGTGGATTGCACCGCGCTCTTTGAGAAATCCATGGAGGTAGTCATGGAGCTCCAGGAGAATCCTAACTTGCAGAGGTTGAATACGGAAGCCCTTGAATTACAACAATAATATGATGAAGCAAGAGTGACACCACACACCATTACTATATCATAGGGATTAGCTAAGCTACATGAGGCAAAGTAGTTGCTCAAACAGGTGGAGGTAGCGCAAAGGAAAGAGGGGGTCCTCAAGGCCAGATTGGGGCCTTGGTTGGAAGAGGCCTATGTTATCTCTGCCACAGTTGAAGAGAAGCTGGCATTCCTGTAGAGTAAAGAGAAGAAGATAAAGGAAGATAGTGCAGGGCCAACAATAGAGAAGCTGGTGGAGTAGATCAAGAACGCAGCCACGCAGAGCGTGTCTGAGGTAGCAGTGGCATAGGTTGAGCTAGGGGGTCTTCATAGTAAGATCTCCATGCCAGTAGAGTGACTTGGGGGTGAGTTATGATATTTGTGTTGGGGGCCTGTTGGGATAGGGTCCCTAGGGTCAATTTTAGGGCAAAAGCCCAAGTTTTGGGGCAAAAATCCCAAGTTTTGCTGTAAAGAATGTAAAGTCTCTGTAAAATGTGGTCACAAAGTGCGTAGATAATAAAGTGTCATAAATGGTTTTACCCTTATCTTATGTAAGTTGTGTTGGCTTGTATAGACCGACCCATGGTCCACAGTCCATGGGATTGTATAAAAAGGAGAGTCTTAGATAGTCTAAGGCATAGAAAGGAACTAAGGAAGAATGAATATAATGGGTCAATAGAAGAAAGAGCGAAGGAGTCTTAGAGTAGAAGAGAGGCTGTACAACTGTGTGCGCAGAGGCCTAGAGTAGAGTCCGCAATTGAGTGTGCGTACCCCTACAGTTGAGTGCACAGGAAGTCTTGAGTATGTAAGAAGAACTGAAGTATCAACAAAGAAGATTATTCTGGAAATATCCGTGTTTTGTCTATTTTCTCCAGCTATGAATGAATGCACTATTATGCTATGATGAATGATGGGTTTATGATTTAATACTGTATTGATGCGCAATTCTGCATGGTTTACATTGTTATATGCACACAAGTACTAATAACTGTTTACGCGAAGAATATCTTGTTGCATGTTGATGTTATCAAACAATTAGGCCGATCTGGGTAAATACAGAACTAAGGGTAATTATAGAGGCACATAAGTGGTTGATTCACCTGTTTAGGGTCCGCAAAAGACAGTTGTAGAACTTCGCGAAGGTATAGAATCTGATTAAGAGAATGTATATTGATAAGCCTTTGAGGCTTATTGATCTGTGCAAAAGCATGTTTATGGCACAAAACAACATCACGCTCATCTCTGGGTGCGGAAACTTGGTTTCAACATCCTCCCATACTGCTTCGAGTGAGACTTCAGTCTGCGCTTCGTGGCTTATTTCCAAAAGGGCCAGTAGTGTAGGGACTTGTTTGGAAAACTTAACTTTGAACCTGGGTCAGGACCCACTAAGCTAATAGTAGAATGAAAATTGATAGTAGTATCATAACGAGACAACCAAACACAAGAGACAAAATATTTTACCCTGGGAAAACCCACTTGGTGTAAAAACCCAACAACCTTTTCCTTAGAGAAATTATTTAATTCAACAAGAGATACAATATGATCCTTATATTTGAAATACATTCAAATTGAATAATAGGAAAACTTGGTCAATATGCCCATACATAGGTCTACCTAGAATTCAACTTTATGCCCAAGGGGTATGCTTAGAATTCAACCTTTTTCCCAATAGCTTGGTCTCCTCAAGATTCATCCTTTTGCCTAATAAGTCTACTAGAATTTGGCCTTCTGCCCAATAGATCTACTAGAGTTCAACCTTCCGCCCAATAGGCCCACTTAAAAAAAATTAAATCCACCTTAGCTAATTTGTCTACCTATGAGATTCTGAAATATTCTTCAGAAGAGACTTCAATATCCCCACAAATTAGGTCTGCTATATTCGCATGAATAAAATAATATAACTATGAATGAGTGATCCAAATTTCTGGTCAAGTGATGAGGTTGAATGGGCATATATAGTGGTTGGATGAATCTGAATAGGTGTGTCTATAGTGGGGTGTTGACTTGATCTTTACGAGGGTTGACATGACATTTTTGGAGCCAAACATTCAATTTTAGAAATTCAAAATTCCCTCTATTTTGAAGCTGACATGAAGAACATGTCTTACATATATTGGAAGGGCTAAAACATTTAACTATGAATACTGTCCATAGTTACAAAATTCAACACTCCCTCTTAGTTAGGGAGGTATTCATAATGACTATATATATGCTCTCTTGTTGACAAATTTCTCTAAGAAAATGTTAAAGCAATTTCATGAACATTAACAACACTTGATTACAATAAGCTTGGTCAACAAATTTGACCCATGGTAAATCAACAACATCAACTAGTTTTTTTTAGCTGAAGAAAGCATGCCTGAAACAACTCTCAGGCATACATAGTCTTACCTGGAGACATACGTAGTCCTGTCTGAGATTGTACCACATGACTTGTGGGGACCAAATGTCCCCACCTAACTATTAGACCACATCCTCAGGACTAACATCAATTAGTTACCATAATTATGGTTGATACCTTGACCCATGGTACATCATTAGCATCAACTAGTCACCATTATTTTGGTTGATGCCTTTAACCCATGGTTTATAGACTAGTCTTTGCTTACCATCACCCTAGTGAACATCTTAGACCCATAGTGAAACCCTAGGGACACACTCAATTCATTTGGGTTATTCTCATCTTAGTCCCAAAGGCCTCACTCTACATGAGTAATTCTAGGCCATGATTATAAATATGCTCACTTAACCTATCTAAAGAACAATTTTGAGCCCGCTACTGAAAGACACCCATTTAATGGTGTAATTATGGGCCTCTAATCACACTGAACCATTCTTCCTAATTCTAGTAAACATACATAACGTAGGAAGAATGATTATCCCTTTCCAAACCATTCTCCCTAATTGTGGTCAAGATACTTGATGCAAAGTGAATGACTTTCCCTTTCTGGATCATTCTCCCTAATCCTGGTCAACCTACTTGACCCAGGGAAAATGACTATCCCTGATGCTATCATATCAACACTTCCTCTCACTAAAAGAGGCATTCCCAACTAGTCTAAGCTTATCCTCAAAGCATACAAACTTCATCTTGGGAAAAGGCTTTGTTAGCAACATACTTGTTTGTAGAATAGATTTGGAGCTACACTGCTCCCTTTTATACTATGTCTTGATACTTGATCTCACCTCACATTGACTTGTCATCATGGTCATCTCCTGCACCTGATTACACAATTGTGCAAGTATATTCTAAATCCATATTGCTTCACAACTCACCAACTAAGCTGCAATATACTACACCTCTATAGTACTAAGTTCAACAAATGTATGCTGCTTGCTCATCTAAGAAATCACAACAGAGCAACATGCTAATGTACCCATTCTATCTCTCACACTCACTGCCTAATTTAAATCTGTGTATCCCTGTATCCATACTTTATTACTTCAATCTATGTCCAACTGTACCATGTAGGTACTTCAAGACATGTTGAGCTACATGTCTTGGCTCAACCATAAATTGACCAACTTCTGTTACTGGAGCCATCATCATGACTACTTTCTGGTCACCCTAATTGGGTTCTCTAGTCTAAAATAGATCTTGTTGCTATCTAGTCACCGAAGCACATCAATTATATATTATAATAATCAAAATCCTTCTTTTTGAATCCAGAGGTCAATTCCCTCTTTTAGTGAAGAGGGCCTCTTATCCGAATAGAAAACGACATCAACCCATGGTATTCATCCACCCATGGAATTTACCCATGGTATTTTAAGTGACATTCACCCATGGTATTTTCTCATGGTATTATGACATCCACCCATGGTATTGATTCACCCATGGAATTGACCCATGGTATTGTGACATCCACCCATGGTATTCATTGACCCATGGAATTGACCTGTGGTACTGCAACTGAAAAAGACTATAAGTAACAATTCACATTTTGTAAAAGGACAGGTTGTCTACCACAATGTAGCCTTTATAGTTATTATTGGTTTTAATAAAAAGTTTATTTGTGGTTTTATTTACTGTGTATTCTATCATTTTCTTTCTAGCATTACAATTCTTCAGATCTTGGGGGTCTCCCCCACAAGATCCATTTCAATCTTTTAGATCTTGGAGGCCTCACCCCAAGATCCGGATTAGTGGTATTAGAGTAGGTTATGATTCCATGTGAATGAGGGTTTGACACATATTTTATTTTAAAATTTTGTAGAAATTTTCAACAAACTTCAGGCAAGTGCTACGTCCTCCACAGAGCATTTTCTTGGGCCAAGCATGAAGAACTTTTCTTTTTTCATTTTTTTGCAGGAATGTTTTTGGGCGGCGAGTTTGCAGATCAGATATGAAATTTTTGGTGCAAAATTTACAAAAAAAAAATAACAGATCTGGATGCCTTACGAAAAATACCCAAATTAAAAAAAAAAGCGGCTAAATCGGAATCCGAATGAGGGAGATATCGCTGATTTAAAATCATCTCCATTGCAAAAATGTTTCTAATGACAATTTGTGGACGACGACTCTCCTATCTTTTTTTTTGCAATTTTGGTGGAAAATTTCAGAAAAGTGATTGTAGATCTGATCTCCTCTCTAAAACTTACTCCATTTAAAAAAAAGGGTTGAATCAGAGTTTGGATTATTGCTGATTTAAAATTAGCTATTTTTTTCAGAACTTTGTGACGGTGGAAACGTTGCAGCGCAAATATGAGATTATAGAGTGTCTAGATAAGGATTTCCAACACATGGGAAGATGAAAAATGGTCCTTCTGTTTCAAAAAATAGGTTATAATTATTATTCTGAGTTATATTGACCGAGTTATGTCCATTTTAATTCTGGAGTAGCATTCAGAGCGGGTTCCCTATAAACGTGTCCTCCCACCCCACTTTAATAGGCATCTGCCTCACATTCGTCAATTTTAGCATATCAACATTCGACTTGGGCTCTTTGGAGATGCGCCCTCCCACCCCAGGCTATGTAGGCACCTGCTACTTCATCAACAACCAACATCATGGTTATGGGTCAACCACACAAAATCCTTGTCATCGAAGTCCATTTGCTAGGCCGCACATTGTTAGCATCACAGTTGGTCACAAGCATTATAGGGTATCTCTATCCATGAATCTTTATTTTTCATGGTTATGGGTCATCCAAAAACCCACACTTCATCGAAGTCCAATTTCTAGGCTGCACACTCTTAGTATCACAGTTGGTCACAAGCATTACATAATATCTCTATGCTCAGATTCTCATTCATCATGGTTATGGGTCATCCACAAATCCACACTTCATTGAAGTCCATTTTCTTGGCCGCATATTGTCAGTATCACAGTTGGTCACAAGCATTACAGGGTATCTCTATCCTCAGATCTTCGTTCATCATGGTTATGGGTTAACCACATAAAACCCTTCTCTTCAGTGGCTCTTCATATTCAACAAAGGCTTTGCAGGAGGGAACTTCACGCAATGGGGACCATTACTTCTTAAGGAGGGAGGAATGATCAGAATAGAAAATGGAATCCACCCATGGTATTCATCCACCCATGTTATTCATCCACCCATGGAATTTACCCATGGTATTGTAAATGGCATCCACCCATGGTACTCATTCACCCATGGAATTGACCCGTGGTATTGTGACATCCACCCATGGAATTGAATCATGTATTGTAACTGAAAAAGGCTATAAGTAACAAGTCGCATTTTGTAAAAGGATAGGTTGTCCGCCACAATGTAGCCTTTATAGTTATTATCGATTTTAATAAAAAGTTTATTTGTGGTTTTATTTATTGTGTGTTCTATCATTTTCTTTCTAGAATTGCAATTCTTCAGACCTTGGGAGCATCCCCCACAAGATCCATTTCAATATTTTAGATCTTGGGGGCCTCCCCCCAAGATTTGGATCAACCTCACCACTCCCTCTACCACGTGAGCCTTTCTAACTTTGTTAGAAACAAGTCATATGACGACAAGATAGACCTTGATCCATTAATCCAAGAATACCAAGTTTTATTAATTCTTGTTAGGGTTATATTGTTCTTTGCTTTAGATAATTGCATTTAATCATTTTCACATCGAATTCACCCCACAACATTATAACATTATTCAATTTTACAACATTTTTCAACAACATATGCAATTATATAGAAAAAACAATATCACCATCAACGCAACGGAACATAAAAGAACAATAGAAGAAAAACATTCACACATAGAGACATCAAGATTGGTGGGAGACTAGGGCAAAACCCACTACGGGGAAAACCCTTTCAAATTCTTCTACTTATTAGATTGTCATAAAATGTTTCAACAAAGAGAGTACAATGATTCATATCTTCAAACACGCAACTAGCTAGAAAAATCAACTAATAAACATCCAAGAGATGAACCCAACAATGCTAATAAGTAAAACCTTGATTCAAAAGCCTGTGATCAACTGTCGAATTCCGCGGTCAACTAAAAAATCAAACCCTAGTTTCCAATCACACACAAAGAGTGTACGTGCATGTGAATGAAACCCGCTAAACACACTCATGAGCCTGTGTTTCTGCGGTTGTAATAAAAAAATTCCCGTGTCATCCCTGCAGTTGGAAACCAAAACCATAGATCTCATGTGCGAGCTTTAGACACTACAAGTTTGGACTTGTACTAACAAATCTCCGCGAAACACCTCAGACCTGTGCGAGCCAAACCAAAGAAAGAAGAATGATCATGATGATGTCCAAATGAGGGTCACTTTACTTGTATTTATAGCCATATGAGGGTGTCCAATTTCTATTATGGGCTGACTTGTCTTTTTGTGCACATGTGGGTTTTTCTTCAAAAATACACTTTCCCTTGACCAAATTGAGCACTTCAATAGTCAAAATTGGTCCTCTCAAAAAGAGGAATCTAGGACCATTGTTGGAATTTGTCACTAAGTTACCAAAAATTAACACTCCCTCTCATCTAAGGAGAAATTCCAATCCTGTCATCATATCATGTCCCATCTCAAGTATCTTGTCATCAAATATTGTTAATGCTCATCTTGGTTTATCTCTGCTTATCCCTGCTCATCTCTTGCTTGACTTGTCTCATATGCTGAACACTCTCGAATATAAAAGAAGAAGAATTTGACATTGGAGGGGATCTCAATCTACCACCCTATATCCATTGGGGAGCCACTTCTACCACCCAAAATCACTGGTAGTGGGAAGCCCATGTTGCTACGTGGGAATTTCTTCTAGTGGGGAGCCAATGCTACAAATCGGGAAACTCTACCAGTGGGGAGCTAATGCTATGACCCAGGAAACTCTCCTAGTGGGGAGCCAATCCTACAACTTGAGAAACTACGTACAATAGGAGGGATGCCACTTACCTTATGAGGTAAGGATCAGGCCTAACCCACTACCTAGAGATAATAAGAGGGATACCACTTACCATAAATGATAAGCATAACACATATCCTATTATCTATTAATCTTCTCAACAGAACCTTGAAGAGTCAGGTGGTAGAACACCTGCATCTCTAGCTTGAGCATGATGCCACTTACCATAAGTCGTAAGGATCATGCCTAACTCAATCAACCATCACCCATTGGCCAGATGGGTGGGAAAGACATATGAAAGCTAGGGTATACTCTGCATATACCAAGATAGGGGAGCTACATATTCCACCCTATGAGTAACATATAAGGGTGATACCCTATTGTCCAAAGATCCATCAACCCTAGGAGACCTACATCTCAATTACTCACCCTGGGAGCTCAGATAGGGGGGAAGAGCCGATTTAGTGTCCTTGATCAACCCAAACCCTTACTCTGGAGGGTCACATCCATCAATCCATGCTGCTCTATGTAGTTCAGAAAAATATCAACATTCTCATATTCGGTATCAACTTAAAAAACTCATTGAATAACTCAATATCACTGCTTCATACATTAGTAATCCCCTAATAACCTGTTCATGCAATACATTACATACAAATATTATGTTAGAATAAATACATGTCACAAAAGGATACCTTATTCATCCTCTCTCTCCCGAAGGCAATAACCACAAGCCTAAACTTGTCTCATACAACACCATCATCTCAATATATGAAGATATCTCCATTCTGACTATATACAAGATTCTTTGCTAATAAAATTCCTATCTTATTGTTGCAATATGTCACTGTCATATATAGGACATACATAGTTCTCTAAATATATTTCTCAACCAAAGTTTCTCATAGCTCACCATGCTAGTACCAATATACTCTTCCTTGGCCAAGCTTTTTGTTTCCTGCTCATCCAAGATATCATTACAAATCCCAAGTTGTTCTCGCTCCCTTTCTGTAGAAATTCCTTTTAGATTCAAACTGATAATTGTAATTTACTAAAACAATAGGCTTGAATCTACTCTACTCATCAGTGAAAACAATTAAACAATAGCGAAATCATGAAGCATACAAGAGAAAGAATTCAATCAACACATTACACAATGACTTCATGGGGAAAGCCACAACTAAAAACCCCTACTATCTATATATTGCATTAGTAATAAAATAGGAGAATATTACAATGCTTTTCTCAAGCTTGAGTAACCTATGCACTATCTCTATCTGTCTCACTACTTCCTAGACAAGCCTTGGACAATACTTAACCAATTTTATGGATTTCCCAAGTCCGTATTTCCTTTCTTTGTTTCCATGGGAATGAGCCCCCTATTAATTAGGGAAATTCCTCAATATGAATTGTGCAATCCTCATAGGCCTTCCTTTGACTGCATGCACCACCTGTACAATTCAAATGATTATACAACTGATAGTACACTATCCCTAAACTCCGATCTCAAATGGGTAACTCTTAGCTCTAACATGCATGAGTTATTTATGAGTGAAGCATCAGTTAACTGGTTGAACACATGAAGCAACATCTGACTGTTTGACCTCCTACTAATTCCTCCATCAATTGGAACTATTTTAACTAACTTTAACTTAGTTAAACTTAATTAATTAATTACAACTCAAAATAAACTCAACTAGGGATCCTATAATGTAGGAGACACTCTACATGACTCAAGTTAGACCCTCAACTCAAATTAACTGAGCCAAATAAGTCAATTTAACTTAGTTAAATCGTACAAGTTGTCTTATGATGTGGAATTATAATTTTATTCCTAATTTAATTCAAGGACATAATTAAATTAAGATTTTATTGTTGCATTTTCAACACTCCCTCTCATCAAGAAAGGATTATTTGCTGCCCCGATCCTGCCTCTATTGAACTCGAATTCATCTCTTGATGGTGCCTTAGTCAATATGTCTGCATCTCATTCCTCTTTAGGATGTACTATAACAACATGATTTTCCTCTGCACACAATCTCATAGATGGTGATACCAGATGTTGATATGCTTGGACCAATCATGAAGAATAGGATTCTCAGAGAGTTTGATACAACTCTGATTGTCACAGTAAATCACTGTAGAATCAATATCCTGACCAAATAACCCAACAAGGTTCTTCCTCATCTAGATATACTCACAATTTACTTGAATAACAATTGTGTACTCTGCTTCTACCGAACTGAGTGCAACTGATCTTCGCTTCCTGTTGTACAAAGAAACTGTTGTTGACCCGATATTGAATATTCCCCCTAATGTGCTCTTCCTATCGGATGGACTCCCTGCCTAATCTGCATCTGTGAAGCCTTGCAACTTCACTCCTATGTTTGTTTGTACTAAATACCAAATTGAGTAATGCCTTTAAGGTATCTCAACACATGTTTAACTGCCTTCTAATAGAGTTTGGTTGGTTTAACCATTGCTTAACTAAGTTGGTTAATTAAAAAACATATGTGTGGTTGTGTGTTCACCAAATACATAAGTGAACCCACAAGCTACCTGTAAATAGTAGCCTCCACTACTTCACTTGAAGTAACATCTTACTTCCTCCAATTCCTTGCTAGAGGAGTTTCCATGGGTTTGTTGCTCTCCATGTGGAACTTCTTTAGTATCTTATTGGCATACTTTCCCTGAGAGACAAAAAATTCCTCATCTCCTTGTGATACTTCCATACCAAGGAAATAATGCATGAGATTTAGGTCCTTCATCATGAATTCTTTTGTAAGATCCTCCTTGCAAGATTCTACCAGCTTATCATCACTTGTTAGAATTAAATCATCGACATATAATACTATAATCAACAATTTACCTTCAACCATAATATGGTAAAGGTTCACATCTACTTCACTTTTGGTGAAGCCTAAACTGGTCAAGCCATATAATTCTCGCTTGAGTCTACACAAATGCGACTCTCTGTTGAAGGTGTCAAATCCTTCCGGCTGCTCAATGTACACCTCTTCCTCAATCAATCTGTTGAGGAATGCTACCTTCACATCCATTTGATGTATCTTTCATCCCATCTACGCTGAAAGTGCTAGAATAGATCTGATTGAAGAGTACCTTGCTACTAGAGAAAAAAGTCTCTTTGTAATCAATTCCTTCCACCTAAGAGAACCCTTTGACCCCAAATCTAGCCTTGTGTTTCTCCACAATCCCATCTATTGATTGGTTTTCCTTATAAATCCAGTTGAAACTCACCACAGACTTGTCTTCTAGTCTTAGGACCACTTGCGAAACACTATCCTAATAATGGAGTGATACTCCTCAATCATGGCATCAACCCATACTAGTTTCTGCACCACTTTTTCGAATGAGGATGACTCAATATCTACACTTTCACTCATTAGAACCATGTAGCTAGTGTAATGATCTGGTGACCTCCTTTACCTACACTATGATGTGGGTGTTCCCACATTCTCTCTAGCATCATGCATCAATTTGTCAGCCTCTCTGGTGCCCTTCCTTCCATCTCTAGAATTATTTGCATGAGTGGGTGCTTCCACTCTCTTCTCCTTTGCATGTGGTTGCTCCACATCATCTTGAGGTTCTTCCTTTGGAGCTAAAAGCTCCTCATATGCATGTAACTGAAGCTCCCTTTCAAGAGAACATCGCATGGCCTTTTCTTCATCAAAATTCACATCTCTATGAACAATTGTCTCCCTGTGAGATGGAAGGTACGCCTGATAGTTGTAAGGTGTATCAATGTACCCCAAAAATATTCCCAACTTAGCTCTTGGTTCTAGGTTTTTCCTTGCATCCTTGGTAACATGACATTAAACTGATGAACAAAATATCCATAAGTGTGCCACATTTGGTTTCTTACTTGAAAAATCTTTTTCTGATGTACCCATCTTGAGAATTTGATGAGGACACCTATTCTGCACATATACAACTGTGTTGCATGCTTCAACCCAAAATTGTAACGACAGGCCTTGATCATGTAACATCGCCCTTGCAACTCCCACAATGCTTTTGTTCTTCCTTTTAGCCACCCCATTTTGTTGTTGGTTATGGGATTCTATTAACTCTCATCGAATTCCTTCTGATGCACATAAGTTTTGAATTCAATCGAGACATATTCTCCATCGTTATCGCTCCTAAGAGCCTTCACTTTCTTACTAGTGTATTTCTCAACAAGTGCTTTAAACTCAGAAAATTTAGAGAACATATGATCTTTCTTCTACATGAATAAAATCCATCACTTACGTGATAAATCATCTACAAATATTACATAATACATGTGCTTAGCCGTAGAGGCTATCGAGAACAACCCACACACATCTAAGTGAACACTTCCAAGGATCGCTTAAGATCGTCTGTCCTTATCATGAAAGGTGGCTTTGGTGTACTTCCCCAATGTACACCCTTTACATGTATCTCTCTACTCTAGTGCACCCTTGTGAAGTCCTATAGAAATATGCTACATGATCTTCAAAGCTCCATCGTGCAAGTGGCCCAATCTTCTATGCCACAATTCATCGACGTCTCAGCTCTACACTTTCTCTGGTTTTGTGCTCAAGGAAACACAGTCTTCTACATCTTATTTGTAGAATTTATTCATCCAAACCCCAATCTGCTTCACTTGTACTGAGGCTATGTGAAAAAGGAAAGCCTTTCCTTTTCTAAATATCACATCGTAGTTACAATCTTCTAACATAGAAAATGAAACAAAAGTCTCCTTCAAACTTGAAACATACATGACATAGTTTAAGGTGAGAGGAGAACCAAAATACCTCTAAAAAGTAACAGTACTGATGCCAGTCATGCTATACCTTCCACCATCTCCCATTTTGATGTGCATTTGGAGGTCCTTATCCTCCAAGTCACTGAATAATTTTTTCTTTGTGGTCATATGGAATGAGGCTCCACTATCCAGATGCCACACACTACCCATGACTGATGTCACCATGTAAGTGATGAGGGTGAAATCCAACTCGAATTATGAAGCAAGAGCTTCACCTATCTCTCCTCTTGAGGGCTTCTTGTTGACCTTATTGTACGAACACTTGATGACATAGTGTCCTAGGTAATGATAGTGAAAACATTTAATCTTCAACAAGTCCTTGTTCTTGCCGCCCGGACTGGAATATGAATATGAATGGGACGACTTCCCTTTCCCTTTCTTTTCCTTTCAATCGAAGGCACAATTCTGCTCATCATCATGCATTGATGAGGATTCATCTTTAGTGTTTTGCTTAATTTCTTCACCAAGTTGGACCACAAACACTCCCACTCTGGTAGCTCCTCGCTCCCATTTACCAAATCCTGGTAGCTGTGCCAGATCATGGGAAGACCTAGAAGTGCTAGGCTAATTAGATCATATTCAACAACTATAATATCAACACTTCCAAGCTCATCCCGATGTTGGGTGAACTTGGTCGAGTACTTTGGTATTGTGTCGCCCTTTTCCATCTTAATTTTCCTGAGCTTGTCCTTCAGTGCTAGCTTCCTATGGTCACCGTTGTTCTAAAATTGGTATGTCAAGACCTTCCACATTGCATATGGAGTCTCCTTCCCATGGAGGTTTGAGATAATATTATCTTTAACTCCTTGGATGATCCTTCTCGCCTTTGCTACACATTTCCTCCACTCTGCCATATATTGAGCATCAGTTGCTGGAGGCTTAGAAATATTTTTTTGTGTGAATTCGTTAAGCCCATTGTCTTCCAACACTGCCTCCATCCTGTCCTTCCAAGAAATATAGTTTGAACTACTCTCAAGGGTATATTCAAGTATCAATTCATAGAATGACATCCCACTCGCTTTGAAGAATGATAATGCAAATTCGATTTCACCTACAAAATACAAACTCATATTATCCTCTTCTAGAGTGATTTGTGTTCTGAAACCATGAAGAAATTCCTTGTATATTCAAAATCCTATTTGTAATTTACTAAGATAATAGAATTTAATCTACTCTACTCGTTAGAGGAAACAATTAAACAATTATGAAATCAAGAAGCATACAAGAGAAAGAATTCAATTTACACATTACATAATGATTTCATGGGGAAAGCCACAACTAAAATGTAACACCTTCTTGCCACATCTACTCAAGCAACCCACTAGCTAGGGTAAACATGTGACAAGATGCCACTATAATATGATTCGACCTCCTAAGTCACATTAAGGAAGTGGAATCGACGGAAACACACCATACAAACATCCAACGTCATCAATAGAACCTTTAGAGGACAAGTCAGCCACTCAGACAACCTATCTCTAGGTCCCACTACTATTTTAGGTCTCTTGGGCCATAGTCACTCTCATGCTATGGGCAAGAGAGTGACCAACAACCTAAAGTCGCTCTCACAGACCTACCTACTAGCAACTATGGACCAAAATTGTCAGTGCTATGCTTACAACCCCAGAATTTAAGCCACTTTTTCAGGCTCAAATCCTAGGACACTGCCAAAAACTGATCCATCTCCTCAAATTAGTAAAGTAATAGGGAAATAAAAGTACTAAATCAAACACCTAGTCAATACCTTGATTGGATCCCTACTAGCCATGATAGGCGTTTCATCAAACATATCATCGACATGTAACCCAAAGGTGTAAATAACAGAGTTAAGTGTAGGGATCTCATACTTATCTGAGAATCGCTATGAACCATTTTTCCTTCATGCCATTTGTTGCATTATCATCTATTAGGTCATAGACACATTATCCATTCAAATACAAGTAAAAACATGCTGAGAGCCATACATAACTGTTGTCATAAAATTTGCATATAACCAACATAATAGGAACATAAATACAATAAACATATCGTCCATCAAATCTATAAATACGTCAGTACCTTTACACATGAGAATCAAGGGAATGGATTTCTCTTTAATGAATGCAATGAACCAACCAGAGATGGGATTACCATGTTCCACTCGATCATAGAATGGATGAGCCAAATCCCTCTATATCCATTCACCCCCGTGCTATATTCCAAGCATGAATGTGGGATCTCATAAAACACATCAATCAAAACTCATCCAGGGCTTCTAGAGCCCATCCACCTTAACCCATCAAACAATGATTCCACCTCATGTCTGTACATCACCAAAACCATCATCAAAGTGGTCTCCATCCAAGCCTTCCAGGGCTTCCAGAACTAGTAACCCAACCCACAACTTATACAGGGCTTCCAGAGTGTTTGTCCAACCAAGGCTTCCAAAGCATTTGTCCAACCAGGGCTTCCATGACTAGTAACTCAACCCAAGCTGTTACAGGGCTTCCAGAGCGTTTGTTCAACAAGGTTTCCAGGACTAATAACTCAACCCAAGCTAAGTAAACATGAGAACCAACCAAAAAAAAACAATGAAAGTAAACCTTCAATCACCATGGCTATCCAAGAAATGGAAAGGCTAGGCAATCCACTGTCAATCCAAGCAATCCTCCATGCCAATGACAAATCACAACCAAGAAACCAGATGCATATGCCATGCATGCTAAAAATAGTGAAGAAATTATACATGCAACTTGGCACCTACAAGAAAATTTGATGTTTCTATTGATACTAATTCCTTCTTGCACTTTCCTGCTATTCCTTTTCCTTCTTGCTCCAAGAATCCAAGTATGCCACATCCTCCAAGAGTGCTCCAAGAAATATCTAAGTATCCAAGAGTATGAGAGAGAGAGAGAGAATAATGAGAGAGCTCTAACACTGAACTGAAAAAAGGTTATCAACTAATCCTCAAAAGCCTTTTTATGAATTAGGCCTCTATTTTCTTCATTTTCCATTATTTTCCTCCTCACATGCAACTTGTGACCTTTCACCTCCCTTTTCTCCTAATTTGCATTATTTTCATAAATAAATGTGCCAAAAATTTCTTTTAAAGCCTTAGCCATTGCCTTTGCCATTTTCCTTAGCCATAATCAACCAAATGAACACCCCCTAGGATGTCTTGCCCAACATTTAGCTTTGAATAAGTGTCCTATTCCTCTGTGGTTATTGTTTTTAACTTTATTACATGGAATTTTCACCAGGGCTGTTACAGAACCCTCCCCCTTGGGGGACATCGTCCTCGGTGTTCAATCACACGTATACCTCAACAACCTGTTGAAAGAAGACATACTGCTAATGGAGCTTTATAACACAACTTGATGTGGTATTTACAATGAAATATCTGCTTAAGAGAAAAAAACATCATGACAACATGACACCATACCATATAGTGGAGGTTTATAACACAACTCATTATGATATTTAAAATGATCATCTTGTTGAGTGCCAACTCATATAACATCACAACATCATGATAACATAACCACATGATAGCATACTAACATGACACCCATACCGTGTAGTGGAGCTTTATAACATAGCTCGTTATGGTATTTACATCCATACATGGGTGTACATATAACAACATCATCAAAATATAGATACCAAAACATATGCCAAATCATATACCAAAGCATATATCAAAACATATACTAAACACCATGTCTAAGCATATATCAAAACATAATATAGCATATATCAAACCATCATAAAGCAAATATCAACCACCATAAAGAAAACACCAAACCATCATAAAACATATACCAAACCAACATAAGAAAATACAAAACCACCATAAGAAAATACCAAACCAACATAAGAAAATATAAAACCACCATAAGAAAATACCAAACCATCATAAATCATATACCAAACCACCATAAGAAAATACCAAACCACCATAAGAAAATACCAAACCACCATAAGAAAATACCAAACCACCATAATAAAATTCCAAACCACCATGTCAAGCTGCTTTGCCTCAACCGACAAATAAGGAAGGATACATGGCTCGCATTTGATTCGCCATCTCCCATGTAGCTTCAACGGGCACAAAGTGCTTCCACTGCACTTTAATTTGCTCTATTGCTCGGTTCCGGAGCATGAACACCTTTTTCTGCAATATACATAGAGGCTCCAACTGGAATTCTCCATTTGGTTACACTTGCAATATAGACCAGTCTATCACATGATAAACATCCTTAACATACTTCTTAAGAAAATATACATGGAAAACATCATGGACTTTCACTGATAGAGGCAGTGCAAGTCGATAGGCTACTAACCCAATCCGCTCAATAATATTGAAGGGTCCACAAAATCGTGGTGCTATCTTAGCACATGAACCGTTTTGCAAGGAGATCTTCTTTGTTTTGATGCGCAAATACACCTGTTCCCCAACCTAGAACTCGAGCAACTTGTTCCTGTTTGCATAACTCTTCGGCCTATTCTGTGTTGCCTTGAGATTCTTCTAGTTGATCACCTGCATCTCCTGTTCCATGTCTGCCAACATATATGGTCCAATCAATACTTTGCTAACTGGATCACTCCAACTAATGGGAGTGTTACAACTCTACCCATATAATGCCTCAAAATGGCTCTTCATCAGTGACTCCTGATAACCGTTATTGTATGCAAACTTGACCAAAGGGAGATACTCTTCCCACTTGTGCTACTGATGCATCACATACACCCTCAACATGTCCTCTAATACCGTGTTGACCCTCTCTATCTATCCATCTGTTTGTGGATGATAAGATGTGCTGAAGGCCAACTTTGTGCCCAAACTTGCAAATAAATCCTTCCAAAACTTGGAAGTGAACTTCACATCCTTGTCTGACACAATATTATTTGGAACACCATGTAGTCTAACCACGTGTCGGATGAATACCTGTGCTGCATCACTAGCTGAGAATGTAGACTTTATCGGAACAAAGTGTGCAACCTTTGTTAACCTGTCCACAATGACCATGATGGAATCATGCTGCTTCACTGTCTTCAACAACCCTATGATAAAATCCATGGAAATGACCTCCCATTTCCACTTGGGAATAATGACCGTATATAGTAGTCCACCTGGATGTTTGCCCTCTGCCTTCACTTACTGGAAATCGAAACATCTAGCCACAAACTTTGCTACATCCTTCTTTAGGTTTAGCCAATAGTAATACCTCTTCACTGCTTTGAGTATCTTCTGATAACTTGGGTGACCTAAATATGGTTTTTCATGAAACTTCCTCAACATCACCTTCTTGAGCTCACTGCTATCCGATACATATATACTATCTCAGAACCTAACCAAT
Organism: Pinus taeda; assembly: GCA_000404065.3. NCBI lineage: Eukaryota > Viridiplantae > Streptophyta > Pinopsida > Pinales > Pinaceae > Pinus > Pinus taeda. Next base: position 156,267 of record APFE030624635.1, read on the forward strand.
CTATTTGCCACAAGACAATAGTCCAAATCTTGTGCAGCTACACCTGTACCACTACCTGTACCTGTACCTGTACCATCACTTGTACCAGTACCTATACTATCAAATTTACATGTACCTACTAATATCATCTGCCACTCCGTTCTCCTTGCCTTTGCTGTATCTGATCTCAAAGTTGAACTCACTGATCGTGGGCAACCATCTAGATTGAATGGCATTCAGATTTAGTTGGTCAAACAAATACCTCAACCCAATGTGATCACTAATAAGCACAAACTGCCTGCTAAGAATATAATGTCTCCACATATTTAGTGCATGTATAATCACTGCCAACTTGAGATCATGCGTGGGATAGTTCTGCTCGTGCTCGTTTAGTTTCCGGGACTCATAACATACCACTTGTCGATCCTGCATAAGGACTCCACCAAGCCCTCTCTTGCAAGCATCTATACATACTACAAACTCTTTGTCTAGATCTACAATCTGTAGCATTGGTGCATGTGTCAGTAGCTGCTTGAGTTGCTCAAAGCTAGCCTCACACTCTTCAGTCCATTCAAACTTCTTATTTTTCCTCTGCAAAGGATAAGCAATTTGTGAGGAGTTCCTGATGAACCTCCTATAATAGCCTGCTAGACCCATGAAAAATCTCACCTCATCCACACTCTTAGGAGCCACCCACTCCATGATGGCCCTTATCTTCTCTCGATCTACTACAATGCCCTCCTTGGAGACAACATGTCCCAAGTAGTGTACCTCAGTCTGAAAGAAACTACATTTGTTGAGTGTAACATACAACTGATGCTATCTCAACAACCTCAACACTGCTGCTAAGTGCTCGACATGCTCTTCCTCATTTTTAGAATATACCAGTATATCAACAATTAACATAATAAAAAACTTATCCAAATATTGATGCAACACACTATTCATCAAACACATGAATGTGGTTGGAGCATTAGTTAAGTCAAATGGAACAACATCAAACTCATAATGCCCATACTTGGTCTTGAACGCAGTCCTATAAATGTCCTCCTGTTTGATGCATACCTAATGGTATCCAAATCTCAAGTGAATCTTCGAGAACATTGCTTCTCCCTTCAGCTGATCGAACAAGTCATCAATCCTCGACAAAGGATACCTGTTCTTGATAATCACTTTGTTCAACTACCTGTAATCAATGCATAATCTGAGGGTACCATCTTTCTTCCTCACAAACAAGACTAATACGCTGCATGGTGCTTGGCCTAATGTATCCCTTGTCCAACATTTCCTTTAGCTGTAACTTTAACACAACTAACTCAGGTGTGCTCATCCTGTAAGGTGCTTTCGATGTTGGAGATTCCCCTGGCACTAACTCAATAGAAAAGTATACCTCCCTATGTGGTGGCAACTCTGTGATGTCCTTAGGAAATACATCCCTGAAATGCTGTAATACCGAGTACTTGTTCAACAAATATGCATCCTCAACCTCCTTACCCTTATCACTAGAAATATGTACTTAAAATAGCTTGCACCCTTTCTTGCAGCTATGCTTTGCTTGCATAACTGTTACCATCCTAGCTGATGTGGTTTTCTTCTTACCTTGCAAGACTCTTGGTTCCCCATTATCATCAACACACTCAATGGCTTTGTCATAACAATCAACCTTGGTTCTATGAAGATATAACCAATACATTCCCAACAACATACTATATGAACCCAACGGTAAAACATTCAAATGTGCCACGGTAGGAATACCATTTAATTCAAATGCACAAGCTCTTACCCAATGATGAAATCACTTCTTTGTACCTATAGCCAACTGCACTAACCAAGAATTTGCATGAAATTCCTTACTCAAACCACACTTATCCACCAAGTCAGGACTAACATAACTATAATTAGATCCAGGGTCAATCAAAATAGAAATAACTTGATCACAAAGCTTACCATCCATCTCAATGATAGATGCCTAATGTTCTGCTTGCCTGTTGGTCATGGCTGCATAGATACGAGGAGTACTCTGGCCTACATCTCCAACAGTTCGTGCCTCATGTGCATTATATATAGGAGGTATACCACCCTGATTCTGCGGACAATCCCTCCTGTGATGATATTTGCCACAATTACAACACTCTATATTCTTCCAGCCTCCATCCTTATTCTTCTCCTCAGCTCGATGTCCCTGTCCTCTATCTAATGTGTTTAACCTCTTAGGTGGTGCAACATTCTCCTTGTTATTTGTACCCTGTGGCCTTTCTTGCTTTTTATCCCATTTTACTTTGTTCTTTACATTACCTCTCTAGTATGGCTTAGTCTCAATACTTTAGCTTTTGAATGGCCTCCTCCAGTGATCTAGGTTCATCGAATTCAATCCTGTCTTTGAGTGCAACTGGTAATCCACTAATGAATCTCTGAATCTAAGCCTTCTCATCCTTGAGGTAAGGCACATACCTCAACAGTTCCAAGAACTTACTGGTGTACTCATCTTTTTTCATGGATCCCATCTTTAATTCATATAATATTTTTGCCTTTTCATCAAAGTATCTCTTTGACAAATACTTCTTCATGAATAGCCACTCAAATTCACTCCAAGTTAGATCTTCCTCATTTATGTCCCTAGCATTCTTCACGTCTTCCCACCAGATGTCTGCTTTACCTTTAAGACTGAAAGTAGCCACTCTAGCTTTCATGTTCTCTGAGTAGTCATGCAACCTAAAAAACTTCTTCATACCAAGTAACCATGCCTCTACATCCTGTGATCTCTTTATCTCTCTATCATAAGTAGGTGGCTTTTCCTTCTTAAACTCATCCGACAAGTATCCCCTATCATTCCTCTAGTAAGGATGATAACGATGACGATCATAGTGCCTATCTGAATCAGAACTAGAATCATATTTGTGTCTATCCCTTATACTCTCTAGAGTGTCCAACAATCTTCCATCTCTAAATTTATCATCTCTATCTGATCGACGATCATCATGCGATCTACTACTCTATGCCCCATTAGTTTTATCTTCCTGCTCATGAATGATCCGTAGTGGTCCTTGTCGCTGCAAATCCGACAAGCTCTAAAGTATTACTGCATTCACCTCTGCTAACTTTTCCCGTGACTGTATGATTATGTCATTATTTTCCTTACAACTCCTTATCTCCTCCTTTAGGCTTCTGACTATCACTACCAAGTTGGAAGAGTTCCCAACACCATACTGCTCTTTGGATTCATAGGGAGAGTCTATGTAGTTGACCATCTTGCTAGCCATTTGATATTTCTTCCTGCAAGGCATAATATGTTGGGTAAACCAAATCACAATAACCAACATACCTTAGTATAGCTTGGGGAGGATACCTTGTTTGCAAGATCACCAAATCAATGTGATACATGTATAACATAATCATCACAACGTATAGACATACCGAAATAAATGTAACAAATAATCATCACTCTTACTAGGAACCAATCATCAATGCAAGGCCATATCAACAATGCATGATACGAACTCATGCATGAAAAAAACCATTACTCCATTGTACCCATTTCCACATCTAAACAACAATATGCATAAGCAATGCCAAATCAACTACACCTATGCATAAATTCATATAGTCAAACATAAGCGAAGAAATCTTGTAATCAACCTACAAGACTGATACATGTAGTCCAAATATTCAAGAATGTAACCTAACATACAAGGATATACGTAGGCACCATAAAATAAACATGTAAACGACATAAAATCCATACACATTCAGTCACATACTTATGACATTGCATTTCATGAAATCAATATCAAATTCTCCATGATAACCATACTACAACCCTAATCAATCATCAAGCAAATGTAACAAGTATATAAGTGTAAGAGACACACATGCAACTGACATGAATGCATGATCAAAATAGCCCATCAAGTCCAAGGGGTGAACCATGCTCTGATACCACTTTGTAACACCCTCCTCCCACATCTACCCAAGCAATCAGCCAGCCGGGGTAAAGATGCGATGAGAGGCCACTATGATATGATTGGACCTCCTAAGTCATATTAACGAAGTGGAACCGATGGAAACACACCATATTGACATCCAACATCATCAACAGAACCCTCATAGGACAAGTTAGCCACTCAGACAGCTTGTCGCTGGGTCCCACTATTGTTTTAGGTCTCTTAGGCCATAGTCGCTCTCATGCTATGGGAAAGGGAGTGATAAAAAACCTAAAGTCGCTATCATAGGCCTGCCTGCCAGCGACTGTGGACCAAAAGTGTCAGTGCTGTGCCACCGACCCCGATATTTAAGCCACTTTTTTAGGTTCAGAGCCCAAGACACTGCCCAAAACTGATCCGTCTCTTCAAATCAGTAAAGTAATAGGAAAATGAAAGTACTAAAGAAAACACTTGTTCAAGACCTTGACTGGATCCCTACTAGCCATGATAGCCATTTCATCAAACATATCATCGACATGTAACCTACACGTGTAAATAATAGAGTTAAGTGTAGGGATCTCATACTTATATGAGAATCGCTATGAACCTTTGTTCCCTCGTGCTATTTGCTACGTTATCATCTATTAGGTCATAGAAACATTATCCATTGACATACAAGTAAAAACATGTTGAGAGCCATGCATAACTACTGTCATAAAATGTGCATATAACCAACATAATAGGAATAGAAATACAATAAACATATCAACCATCAAGTCCATAAATACGTCAGTGCCTTTACACATGAGAATCAAGGGAATGGATTTATCATTAATGATTGCAATGAACCAAATGGAGATGGATATACCATGTTCCACCTGACCGTAGAATGGTTGAGCTAAATCTCTCTTCAGTCATTCACCCCCATGCCATATTCCAAGCATGAATGTGGGATCTCATAAATTACATCAATAAAAAATCATCCAAGGCTTCCAGAGGCCATCCACCTCAATCCATCAAACAATGATTCCACTTCATGGTTGGACATCACCAAAACCATCATCGGATTGGTTTGCATCCAAGCCTTCTAGGTCTTCTAGAGCGTTTGTCCAACCAAGGCTTCCAGAACTAGTAACTCAACCCACAACTTATACAGGGCTTCTAGAGTGTTTGTCCAACCAAGGCTTTGAGGACTAGTAACTCATCCCACCAAGGGCTTCCATAGAATTTTTCCAACTAGGGGTTCAAGGACTAGTAACTCAACCCAAGCTGTTATAGGGCTTCCAGAGCATTTGTTCAACCAGGGATTTTAGGACTAATAACTCAACCTAAGCTAAGGCAACATGAGAGACAACCAAAACAAAATAATGAAATTAAACCCACAATCACCATGGCTATATAGGAAATGGCAAGCCTAGGCAATCCACTGTCGATCCAGGCAATCCTCCATGCCAATGACAGATCACAACCAAGAAATCACATGCATATGCCATGCATGCCAAAAATAGTGAAGAAATCATACATGCAACTCAGTACTTCCAAGAAAATATGATGTAGCAGCTGATTCCTTCTTGTGCCTTCCTACTCTTCCTTTTCCTTCTTGCTCCAAGAATCCAAGTATGCCACACCCTCCAAGAGTGCTCCAAGAAATCTCTAAGTATCCAAGAGTATGAGAGAGAGTGAGAATAATGAGAGAGCTCCAACACTGAACTGACAAAAGGTTACCAACTGATCCTTAAAAGCCTTTTTATGAATGAGGCCTCTATTTTCTTCATTTTCCTCCTCAGTTGCAACTTGTGACCTTTCACCTCCCTTTTATGCTAATTTCCATTATTTTCATAAATAAATGTGCTAAAAATGCCTTTTAATGCCTTAGCCAATTTCCTTAGCCATAAACAACCAAATGAACACCCCCCAGGATGTCTTTCCCAACATTCATCTTGGAATAAGTGTCCCATTCTTTCGTGGTTATTGTTTTTAACTTTATTACATAGAATTTTCACCAGGGTTGTTACATAAAATCCCCTTCTATCTGTATATTTCATTAGTCAGAAAATATGAGAAGATTACAATGTTTTGCTCAATTCCGAGCAACCTCTACATTATCTCTATCTGTCTCACTGCTTCCTAGACAAGCCATGGCCAATACTTAACCAACTTTCTTGCTTGTCCAAGTCCCTATTTCCTTTCTTTGTTCCTTGGGAATTAGCTTCTTGTTAATTAGGGAAATTCCTCAATATGAATTGTGCAATCCTCATAGGCCTTCCTCTGACTGCATGCACCACCTGTACAATTCAGATGATTCTACAACTGATAGTACATTGTCCCTGAAATCCAATCTCAACTGGGTAACTCTTATATTTGACATGCATGAGTTATTTATGAGTGAATCATCAGTTAACTGGATGAACACATGAAGCAACACCCCACTATTTGACCTCCTACTAGTTCCTCCATTAGTTGGAATTAGTTTAACTGAATTTAATTTAGTTAAAATAAATTAATTACTTACAACTCAAAATAAAATCAATCGGGGCTCCTATAATGTAGGAGACACTCTACATGACTCAAGTTAGACCCTCAACTTGAATTAACTGAGCCAACTAAGTCATTTTAACTTAGTTAACTCGTACAAGTTATCTTGTGATGTGGAATTACAATTTTATTCCTAATTTAATTCAAGGACAAAATTAAATTAGGATTTTCTTGTTTCCTTTTCGACAATTTCCAACCCAATCATTAGTGTATCCATGCAAACTCATATCCCTGGAAGTATATCTCATAATATTTCATTTTGAACTCAAAGGCCAGCTCCATCTTATACTTGATCATCAGAGGCTCACTACATTTCAAGAATAGATCGTCAACATATAAAACCAAAATCAAAGGCATATTGTAAACCAAATTATAGGTTTGGATCGGAACAACTTTGAGGCTTCAACATGTAACTGTCAATGCGGAGATGCCAGGATCGGGTAGCTTTCTTGAAACCATACAATGCTTTATGCTCATAAAAATGTACATCATCTACTCCATATATGTAGGTCCATCATATTTCTAGTGCACTCATTTAGCTTTTTGTATCCTCCATGATCAACCGCATCCATAGGCCTTCTTCCATGCGGTTTGGAGGCTTATAACTGCACCCTTAATTATTTCTCCCAACAGTTGTGGCTTAGATTAGGAGAAACTTTCTCTACTCAAATCATAACTTACCAAAACTTATTCAACAACATCAAATGGCTATTCATGTATAGAATCCTTCCTTCAACACTAAAATATCTTCTTAAATAATAATAGGAGTTAAAATATTATGAAGAGCTTCTCCCTCTGAATGAGGAGCTTCTTCAATCATCATCATTCATCAAAGAAACCTGTCTATCATAATATTGTTATGCTACAAAAAAACTATTAGATCACAAACTATATCAGGCTCTTAGACATATATCATACCAAGTGATCATCATGTCATCAAAAATTCATCAATGGTTAGTTTCATATAAGAGTATCTTCATACTTCAAAGATCAACATCCAATTCTACCACTTGTCATATTTACTAAGCTTAAAAAAGGCTTACCAAGATCAATAAGAGAGTCAATCTTATTGTCACACTTTCATCATGCTTATCACAAGTATTAACAATGGTATCAAGTTTCCATATAATGTATCTAACCAGCTTAAGGAAATCCATCATGTCTAAAATTAAAAACTTGACAAATATCAAGTGTATCATTATATCATATGTACCATAAATCAAACTTACTTTAATATGTATGCATGAAGGTGTTATTATTGTCATACCTTAAGGATTACCTTGTCATTCAATATTCGAACTTACATACCTTTGTAACTAGTAATACTTATTTGTCATTGGGAACTGTAGGACTTTGTCAACTTTCCACTAGCTCTTTTCTTTTAGCACTAGCTTTATTTTCCTACATCTAAGATGATCCTCAAGAAGGATCTTATTTTCACATCTCATCTAGAGGTTAGAAGTATACATATAATCAAATATTCATATAGGAGGCAATACTCAAATCAACAAGAATAATGTCATAAATAAATAACATAAGGCTAAAAGGTACTTATCTTTAATTAGATGTGATCATCTCTCTCTTGAACCAAACTTCAAGAGTTAGTACTGTTCATAACAATGTTGCGTTCAATATTTTCATCAACTTCATCAACAACCAATGCCATCAAACCTGACATCTTCACACTGGTCATGTTTCAAAATAGGAAAACTGAAGCCATGATCTTATCCCAAGGTTTCTTCATCCATCAAACCCTAATAACTAGATTTCTTAGGGTTTTCTTCAAACCCTAGCATTCTTTTAGGCCTCCTTCATCTTTTCTTGCTTCCATTAAAGGTGTCTTCTTAGGGCGATGTTCAATGAATTTTTGACAACCCACCTCTAAAACCATGTTAATTTTTCTTAAGGCTATATTGTTCTTTGCTTTAGATAATTGCATTTCATCGTTTATACATTGAATCCACCCCACAACATAATAACGTTATTAATGCTTACAAAATTATTCAACAATATATGCAATTATATAGAAATAACAATTTCATCATCATTGTAATGAAACATAAAGGAATGATAGAAGAAAACATTCACACATAGAGACACTAGGATTAGTCGAAGACCAAGGCAAAACCCACTACTGGGAAAACCATTTCAAATTCTTCTTCTTGTTAGATTGTCATAAAATGTTTCATCAGAGGGAGAGTAAAATGATCCATATCTTCAACCACTATCCAGAAAAATCAACTAATCAACATCCAAGAGATGAACCCAATAATGATAATAATAAAATCCTAATTCTGAAACCTGTGATCAATTGTCACTGTCTATGGTAAACTGTTGAATTCTCTTGTCAATTGTGGTAAACTAAAAAATCAAACACTAGTTTCCAACCACACGTAGAGATTGTACATGCATGCAAATGAAACCCTCCAACTACACTCATGAGTCTGCAGTTATAACTGAAAAACTCCTGTGTCATCCCTATGACTAGAAACCAAAACCCTAGAGATCATGTGTGAGCTTGAAACCCTGCAATTTTGGACATGTACTAACCAATCTCTGTGAACCACCTCGTACTTATGCGAGCCAAAAAAAATAAAAAAGAATGATCATGATGATTTACAAATTAGGGTCACTTCACTTATATTCATAGCCATCTGAGGGTGTCCAATTTCTCTTTTGGTATGACTTATTCTTTTGTGAATGTGGGATTTGTCAAAAATACACTTTCCCTTAACCAAATTGAGTATTTAAATAGTCAAAATTGGTCCTCTCAAAAAGAGAAACCTAGCCCATGGTTGGAATTTCTCATTGATCTTCCAAAAAATAACAAGTTTGAGGTGCTTGTACAAGGTCTTCTTTTGTTTTCAAGCAAAAGACTCCTTCATGTCCCTCAAAGCCTGAGGTATATCTATGTATACTTCTTCTTCCACTACCTTGTTGAGGAAAATGGTATTTACATCCATTTGTTGTAACCTTCAAAAGAAATAATAGAGATTATAATTTTAGCAAGAGTGTACTTGACAATTTGGAGCAAACATATTAGCATGGTCTTCTCCCTCTTACTATGACAATTTCCATGAAACTTTCTTTGTACTTATCTATGTTATCATCTATTGCATACTAGGTCTTGCAGATCCCCTTGGAAGTCACTACTAACTTATCTTCAAGTCTCGACATAATTTTCATATTCATCTTTCCTTCAGACTTGTGGGGTTGACAGATTGATCCCTTTGAACTCGAAGCTCTTCTAGCCATCTGACATGGTTCTAGATGTCTTTTTCAATTTCTCCCTCTTTAACTCAAGTACTTTTGCATAAAATTTTGCTATGTTCTTCTTGATGCTTCCTCTTGCTTCCAGAGCCCTAAAAACCTTCATAATGTACCTGCAAACATCACTATGAAGCCATGGTAGAGTGATTATAACCAAGAAAAAGATATAAAGACAAGAGGCTAACTAGAAACAACAATTATGAGGGAAGAGAGATATAAGTTACTTATCTTTTGATCGATTGAAGGGAATTGTCAACTCCCTCTTGATCCTTGCCCTCTTGCAAAAATCATCCTGTGCAACCTTATCATCCTTGTCTTCATCATTAATTACTTTCCTTCCTTGCATGGGATGTGGACACATTGATCTAGGTCCAACTCTAGGTTTTTGTCCACAAACGTTAAGGCTTTTACATCCAAGACTTCTAATCTTATAGGATTTACAAACCCTAGTTTTTCAAAATTCATTTTACACCTTTTGCAAGTCCTAAGGACTTTTTCATGTGCAAATTCTCTTTTCCATATCTAAATGTCCAAAAGTGATAAAGTCCCCATGCCTTATAAAGAATATTCTATCTTGATATCGAAGCAAAAATATGATGGTCCAATATAGTTCTTATGGGGATTGAACAACATCCTTCAACTGTAAAAAGGAGCAAATATAATAGGTCGAGTGATAGGCACAAATCTCCAATGAGGGTATGGTATTACAATGTCCTCTAAAGAGTTACCTTTCTTTACCAACTAGCCTTTAATAGGTAAAGAGTCTTCAAATGGTCCAAACTTCCTTCATGGAAGAGGCATCAACAAATTCTTTCGTTAAACTAGATGATTTCCCTTGAACCTTCCAAATCAATTAACTCGGCCTTATCAAAAGAATTGTGAACCCTTTTAAAGTGACAATGATGCTTACGAATGTCCTTATTAACTCCCTCTTTCTTAGAGAGGAACATATTTGGTGGATTAGTCATAGATATATCAAAATTACCATATTAAAAATTTCCCATATACGTCGTATCATAATCGAAGTAGTGCAATGCAATATATATTTTTGATAAGGACCCTTATTCAGTCATACAAGACATTTCCATAGCATTAGATACTTAGATCTCTGCAATTTCAAGGCAACTTGTATATCGCATACTAAGTTCAACTCGCATCAATCTTCAGAAAGTCGAATATTTTCAGTACATTTGGTCCATCTCCCTTAGCTATCCTTATAATCCAAATTCAAGGCTTATGATAATGTCATTGCTACTTGAGACATCAAGATGAATTTTATGCCACAAATCAATATATAACAACATTTTCTTATAATTGCATGAGCACCATTTAAGATTTGAAATTGATTTGCATAATTAGGTGAATAGATTCTTTCAACAATCATAACTATCCTTTCAAGGTTCCCTTCATAATAAATAATTTTTGACACAGTCCTTGGATCAGTCTAAGGAGCAGGTTTTAGTATTATGAAACATCTTGTACAAATTTTAAACTTTGTGCTTCAAGGCATACTAAAATCAATCCTTACTTCATCAATCTCCAAAAATTTCACATTATACTCTTTTCAACCAGGCTTATGTTTTGGTCTTCATTGGAAGATCTATTTAACAAGTGATCATTTCCTCTAGATGAAGAATGTTTCCAAATGAAATTTTGATCTCAAATGAAAACATTGTGAGTAAATTAAACAATGACACATACTAAGGATTCAGGGAAGCATCAAACTTTAGAATTTTAGAAAAATTATTTAATCTTTGCTAGACTCTTTATAGGTATGCATTCATAAGCCTCAGAATCTTCATTGAATAACCCATCACTATAATGTGTTTTGCATGGGAACCTCATTAAACAAAGTCCTTCAAATTATGATTTAAATAATATGCATTGTATCTTTTCTCATTCCTAGTAGCTAGAACAAATATTCAAAGAGAACTAAGCATGATGTACATGAAACACTTCAAACTTTCCATTGATAGTAAAATATTAGTCCATTCCCTTCTCCTATGTACAATTCTTTCCATGAACTAAGGATTAAAACAAAATTCATGCACAAAAGACAACTTTGCTAGCTTTTCCTCAAAGAAAGGTGTTTCAGACTTCTTCTGGCCACTTTCTAAGACTGCTTTACCATCCTAAGGTTTCTCGACCCACAACAATAGGCGTTGAGGCCTTCCTAGCCCTTTGTAACAGGCTCTGGGGCTTCCTCAACCTACTGAAATAGACTGAGGCCTTTCAACCTATCTTCAAGATAAATTGAGGACTTCACATATACAAGAATGGATCATGGTCTTCTGTTCCAACAATATGGATCTCGACTCCATAAGAAGTTGTATTATTTAAAAAACAATGAAACTTCATCCTTAAACCAAAGCTTCAACCCTTTTTCTTCTTTAGCTAAGATAAAATTGTCTTTTAGAATGGTTACATAGGTAGGACAAGCCCTATAGGGTAACTTGAAATAGATTGGCTTCGTTTAAAGCTACTCTTTCACCCAAGCACTGATTCTATGTTTATTTTCAAGGTATTTTAGTTTATAATTACTTCTAATGATTTTTAATTTAAATCCTCTCGTATTCACAATCATAATTAATCAATTACAAATAATATATTCAATAGTAGAACAAAAATTGATAGTAGGATCATAAAGAGATAGCCAAATACAAGAGACAAAATATTTTATCTTAGGAAAGCCCACTTGGGTGAGAACTTGTTGAAGCCTCGAAATTCGCTGCAACAACATTGGGGATGACCACCTGGTTTGGACCTTAAAGAAACTCCTTTTCTGTTTGGAATGGTGGTTCCGACTGGTTTAACTAGGTCAAGTTACCTTCTTCCAATCTCCAAATGGATTAAAATATAACTTTCATCGAAGAGACATCAGATCAACCCTCTTGCTGACCAGGTAAGAGAGTGATTCTTAAGCTTTTCTGGAGCTCAACCAAACCACAACTAAAGTTTACCTCTTTGTGAAGAGGACTTTTAGGAATGTAGAATTAATCTAAATGAAAAATTATTCTAAAATTAAAGCAAAAGGAACGAAATCCTATTCCTATCTCAGTTAGGCAGATATAGATCTAACCCAATCGAGAACAAGATATTTAAATGATTGGGATTTAAACATGTTTGAATTATAATGAATATCAAGAAAACAAAGTAGTTCAATTAATTGACATTATGAATACCAAAACACATTCTCTTCAGAGACCTCTTAACTGAAATAATCAACCAACCATATTTAGGAAGTGGTTCACAGAATGATATAGATTTTTAAATCAGTAATTCTAATAATTAAACAATGATATGAGGAAATAGTTCACAACATATCATTATTTGTTAAATTAATATTAAAAGACTCATTTATAAGTAAATAGTTAATTCAGAAATAAGAATTCAACTCATAAGAGCAGAGATACATAATAACATATGATTGAGACAAATTATTCATATCGACAATAATGCACAAATATGAATAAAATGACACCCTCATGCCATTATGAAATGAGACTAGTATTTAAAACAATTGTATTAGAAATACCAATTTATTTAATCGATTTCTCTGGCTCTCAGCTCCAATAGTCCTCTACAATCTTTGAATTTTTGTTGTTACAACAAGAGTTGCAGTAGTGCAAGCTCTGCTCATTATACACAATTCAAAATGCAAAAGAAAAATCCTTAATAATCCCCAGATCTGAGATTTTATCTCCTCCCACTTACACTCTAAATCCATATTACAATAGTGCTTTTAGAATTCTAGAATTGCAGAAGAGAGAAGCCCTTAATATATTCTAAAATATGTTATTTATAATATTTATAAAGGAATTCAAAATATAAAAGTTTGTTGAAGAATAAATCTGTTCCATCAATTTTTATTAGCCCAAAATTTCATTCTTCTATTGCTCGAGCATTCTCATTGACTAAGATCTTATTCTCCTCATCTCTTCAACTATTTCGCTACAAAAATAAATCAAAACCAAATTAAAATGCAAAAATAAAATCAAAATACCAAATCTGAAACCAAAACATATCTAATCAGATTTAATTAAATAAATAATTAAAAAACAAATCAGATCTTTATATTGATGCTTGTGAGGATTCAATTGGTCATGGAAACATAGAGCAATGGATCTGCACTTAGAAGAAGTTGTGAACAAATGAGAATACAACAAATAAAACTCAGAAAATTGATTTTGTTAAAAATTCGGAGCTTGATCTTATGCTGGATTTTAGACCGAATAAATGATCAAATCGAGAAATGAAAATATTTCATAAATATTCTCCATAATTTTATTTTTCTAATGAGCTATCGTGGGCCTCATTTGGCCAAGTGAAACTTCATTTATGAGCTTTCAAAGATGGTATATTAAAATTGTCAGAATTCTGGAAATTCTATTGCTTGGGCTAAAAATCAAAATTTTTAATTAAAATCTAATTTTAAATTAAACTACATTTATTAATTAATTTAATGCTAATTAATTATATCTACATTATTAAATTTTATAAATTAATTATTAACCAAACTTAATTAAAAAATGATTTAATAAATCAATTAATATATATATATATATATATATATATATTATATATATATATATATATATATATAATAATAAAACCAAACCATTGGAATCAAACATAAACCAAACCAATCTTATATGAATCCAATGCTACGTTAAATGTATATGTGATAATGTAGGCGAGGAGAGGTGAGAACATGGAGTTATAAGGAGTGGAGGGTGAGAGTTAATGGAGTGGGAGCGTGGAAGTTGGGAGGAGTGACGTGAGGGTGAGGTCACAGAGGGATAAGGAGGATTCACCTTATGTTAAAAAACTTAACCCCTTGTATAAACCAAATCGCAAATCCATTTTGTTAAATGTGCAGCTTAATAAGTTTGTTTTTTGCGATATGTGATATGCAATGTATCACAATCGCAATATCGCATTGCGAATTTATTTTAGCGTTTTCTAGTTTCGAGATTTTGGAAGGGAGGATTTGATGAGAAGTGGGTCCGATGTGAATTAACCATCTTACAAATTGGACTACAATCACTTAGCAATTTTGGGTTTTAGGTTTGACATTTTATTTTAAAATAACAAATTGAAGTAAGATTCTGAAACTTGTTTTCATTTATTGTACAACTTAGCTGAGTCATTTTGTAGGACCATTAATGAAATAATGAAAAATTAGTAAAAATTCACTAAAATTTAATATTTACAATGAATGACTATTTTAATTGCAAAAATTAAAATAACATACATTTATTTACATTTTTTAGTCGAGGGAAGAACATGATCAAACTTCAAAGGAGTGTTATTTACAAACCGGTTAACCAAATGAGTTGAAACAAGTATCGATGGAAATATTGTGAAAAGTCAGATCCAATGAAACAATTAAAACATAAATCCTATGAAAACAAAAAAATGAAAAAAATTGTAATACAATTAACTTAAATGAAAATCATAGAAGATGCTTAGACAAAAATTAATGGAAAGGGTCCCCATTATTTGCAGTAATGGGGATGTTGGGTTTTCCTTACAACAACGACGACACACTGGGAAGAACCAGATATCTTTAGTTAAAGATAATGAACTTTAATTTACCCAAAGGTTAAAAATAATGGAAATGACGAAATCATTTAATAGTAAAATATTTCCATAGGTCCCACATAAATAGATTAAGCAATATGAGTTTGTAAAGATAAGTACTCAAAACAGATTCGAGTAAAAGTCATGAATCCAAATTTGGGAAACTTTGTTTTAAAATTACCTCACATGAAAAATAGAACAAGGTAGAGATAAGAGTTTTTGATAAAGCATATATCCATTTTATGATTGTCTCTAACATCGCTTCATTGCTAGGGAGCCTGAATAGTACCGTGATGAAGTTGTATTTTATGACATACAAGTCTAGTCCCACTACTATTGAGAGTCATAACCTCGACGAATTTACTTGTATTTCCCATGCTTCCTCTTTAATCACACTTTTGATAAGCGCATTTGCAAGCTTTTAGTTTATGATGTATTTGAGTGAAAGAGGTGGGATGGTAATAGAGATTTATGTTTAATGGAAATAACACTTTCATAATGTTTACTCCAAATTCTTTCCCTAGAACTATCAATCAGAGGCTTTTATGCGGAGGGTTGGGAATGATTCATTGTGTTAAACTCAAATCAATTATTTCATTGAAAAAATAAACTTGATCACTTAGTAAGGATGCGTGTTCCTCTATGAAAAATATTTGAAGCAAGATGGTCTCATGGTTCCATAATGATATGCCTTTAATGATAAATGAAACTCACTGAAAGATATAGAGTTAAGAGATTTCCCATGTATGCTAATTGTTGTCGGGCGAGGAAAAAATCTTTTCACATAAATCATCGTAGAGTCATCAAAATCAAAACAAAACCGAAAGAAAAAGGAAAAGAATTCTTAAACTGAAGTAAGAAAAGAAATCAACAAACAAAGATAAAATGAAGAAAGCAAACAAACTGAAAGAAAATCCAAATTTAAAAGATAAACTCCAACAAGGCTACTTATACAAATATCTCAACAAAAATAAAATAAACATATGTAAGTTCCTTGTAATGTTGAGATTTTTTTATTTTTATTTATTTTTGTTTTGTTTTTGTTTTGTTTTTTGTTTGTTTGTTTGTTTGTTTGTTTTTTTTTTTTTTTTTTGTAGAGTTATAAGAAATGAGGTGAGATAGCAGTGATGATGGATAATATGATAAATGAGAAGTCTCTATCTACTACAAACTTGTTGTTTCGAAGCAAAACTTGCAAAAAGCATCTTAACCATTTTCTAATAAAAGTAATGCTTAAGAAAACAGACTAGAGGTTTAGAAACTCCCCAGTTTAGTTGATTTGATGAGGATCATTATTGCTTTTTTCAAGAATCTCAAAGCAAACTAAACAAAAGAGAATGAAATTCAAAATTGAACTGGTAGAGGTGCAAAAGGTTGATGAAGGCCTGTAAAAACAGAGTTCAGTATCAACAAAAATTAAAAAACGAAACTAAAAACAAAAGTAAAGTAATGAAAATGGGCACATGAAAATTACCATTGGAGAATTGCATTTAATATTACCCGAGAGGTATCATTTTCTCCAACAAAAGATAACTTCTTCTTTGAACTAAATTTAAAAGCATGAAGACATTTTATTGACCCAATATCATTGTCTATTAAATTTAATCTAAAGCGAGCAATAACTAAGAAATCAATGTTTCGTGTTCGAGGAATCGAAAATAATCCAAATCCATTAGAAATAAGAATGAATATATTCTTCTTAGTGAATCGCAACGATAAATGTTCTCATAATATTATAAGTTTTATATCAACTCTATGATTTTCATAAACTGTTCAGAATCAAAGACTAAATCCAAAACAATGTAAAACAAAAGTATAGATGGAGAGGTCTTGAATTTCGCATATTAAATATAGAGTGATATATGAAAACCCAAATATAAGAGAAATCGAAAATGATTTAGCCATGCTCCAAATTTCTTATCAATTGCTTCATTATCCAAGAGTTCCTTAAAGCATTTTACACAGGACAACACTTCATCGAATATTTTGCATCAGACGTTTCTTTACCACACATAATTTCCAAGTTGCGGGATTCACATTTTCTAATATGCGATTGAGTGTTA
Source organism: Pinus taeda (assembly GCA_000404065.3). Classification (NCBI taxonomy): domain Eukaryota; kingdom Viridiplantae; phylum Streptophyta; class Pinopsida; order Pinales; family Pinaceae; genus Pinus; species Pinus taeda. The sequence goes on from APFE030624635.1 coordinate 173,617, forward strand.
TATAACAGTTAAATATAATGACAGAGAGGCATATACAAAATTTTATCACATTGTAGGATGTCAAGACAAGGCGTCATTTGAGTTTTGCGATGCGATACAAGCATTGCAATAGCGACGTTGCGATATGAGCATATGTAATAAAAAATTGTGATGAAGCGATTGTGATATTGGATAATAGTAATATTAGGAGACCAAAGTTGTTAATCAAAAGAAAACACTGAAATTATTCTTGCGATAGCGAGAATGAGCTAGATGACGCGGCTTATTGGTGGGACTAGCTTTGGATTTATAAGAGATCGGCGATCGAAAATTTTGAGTATGGGATGCAATATTATTGATATGTCAATGTATGATGAAGGATGGACCCAATAGTTCTATCATGCGGATTTAATTTCATATCAGATTTGGGACATCAAAACCTTTAAACATATGCACCTACCAAAATTGTGATTTATGAATAGATGCGATATCTTTTAGAATTGGATTTAGATATCGTATCAGGTCCAGAATTTTATGGGTATCGTAATATTGGTGAAGTCAACTATCAGAGATCGGTGATTCAAGATATTGGGGATATGGTCAATTAAAAACCTCTGATATGCGAAATGCGATATGAGACGTGGCATTATGTGGGGCCAACAACTTCTTAAAGTATTCAATTAACCATCTCAACTTTTCCTTTTAACAAAAATCCTTTTAATATATATTAGAAATATTGGATAAGGTAATATGTTTATCAGAGCTTTTTGAATGATGACAATTATGCTATTAGAGTGCTCTGATATGAATCTTCTGATACAGTTTTTAAAGACCTATTAGGGTTTCAATGAATGAATGAAAAATAAAAAATGCTTAAATTCTCATGAATAAACGATAATACTTCCTTGAATATGTTACATATTTGAAAAAAGGATTGGGTGCTTTCTTATGTTAGGTCTCCACAATCAAATTGATGAAGACCTACAAAAGAACCAAAACATAAAATAAAAAGTAACCTTTGAAAAAATAAAACTAATAATAGATGACAATGAATTTGTAAGCACATATCTATGAGAGTTTTGACTGTAACTTTACCTCATGGATCTTCAGGTTCTCCAAAATTTTCTCAAAATTTGCATATGTTCAACATCACCTACATGTTTAATCTAAAAATGCTAAATAATGAATTTTCAAATTGCATCCACCTCAAATTTATATCGGAAGACAAGAGTGGTGAAAACATACTCTCTTTTAGAAATACTTATGAATAAAAGATTGTTAAGTTGTAGCAATTTCTTCATATATGATCAATGTAATGAAGTTTTGCAAAACGAGACAATTAAGGGGTTCACAAATATTTATGACATGGTTATTCAAGAGCTTCTAAAATGTTCTATGCTGCTTTCCAAAATTGAAAGGGGATGCTCAGAAAAAGTTGGATGCATCACTTGCTTATTGAAAATATGAAATAATGAAATAAATGTAGACAAAAAGAAATATAATCTAAGTTGATCTATTCCTATTTCTAACTTAATGAAGGAAACATGACTAGGTATAGTCATACTTCCAATGTAACCATGTAAGCATTTTAATTCCTACATGTACGTACATGTCAAACATTAGTAATATAAATACAAACAAAATTAAGCTATGAAAAATAAATTTGAAATTAGAATGTACAATTATTGCTAATATAATATTATAACTACCTTATCTTGAAATGTCCTTTCCAATTGAATTTCAATTGGATCATAGAAATCTAGATGAATTTCTATTGATGATTGGAAGGGATTCAAAAGAGAAGATGATATGCCAAATCGTGGAAATAAGATTTTAGATACAATGATCTGCATAAATTTGTTAGTGTTATGTGTAAGTGTTAAACTATTAACAATCTTCCGCGAAGGAAAACTTTCCAATTTTTTTTCAAATGGGTCTATGAAATATGGATGGAAATCTGTTAGATAAAATGGAAGATTATTAATTAAATTCGATTGTTTGTCATATTGTGGAAATACACTCTCTTGTTGACACTGTGTTTGAGAAGATAGAAGTAATCAATAGGAAACAAAATTTAATTGGAATTGGTAGATTAACAACTCTTAATGTTCATGATTATGATGTGAAACTTCATTTTCCCATTCAGGCAACACATCAATTGAGTGTTTAATACTGAGTTGCTCAATATGCCAGCATAAAGTATCTAAAAATTGAAAATTGAAAATAGAAAATAAATATGAATTTAAACAAAATAAATGAAGGAAAAATAACAAAATTGAATCATAGTTTACACTAGCATTACAATTATTGTTACAACACAATTGGGATTGATTTAAAACAATTTCATTGTCACAAGAATTGGCCATAATAATGGAATTAGAATGATTGTCAATACCAACTTGTGAATTAGAAAAATAATCATGACTATGAATAGGAATGAGAGCTTGATTGTCAGCTTGATTGATGGTTTCTTAAATGTTGAAATCATGAGTATGATTAATTGTCTGAAAATGAGAACTATTTGAAACAATTTCTGAATTAGAGTGTTCTTCATTTTGACATTTGATTCAACTTTGATCATGAGGATTCAATTGTAGAGAAGATAAATCAATATCCTCAATGTCAAAGTAACTATCATAAATGAATTCACGACATCCATTAGAATTCCCTTCGATCTCATCCAATATATCAAAACAAGAAGGAGTATAAAGCACATGTTCATTAATGCTAGAAGAATGATCAATAATTAATTCTTTATCTTGATAAAAACTAACTGACAATTCATTAAGATCAACTTCTCTGTTTTCTGAAATATCATTAATGTTAAGAGGGGATAAATTGCTATCACCAAAAATATTAGGATAAAGGGAAAAATGAGAATCAGAAGCAATGGTTTTAAAAGTGTCTCTTTTTGAGAAATCTTGTGCATTTTGTTCATTGTAAATTTCAGATTTGAGATCATTCATTTGTGTACTTATGCTTTCTTGAATAATGTTTCTTTACTATTCTGAATTTGACATTTGCTCATCGTAAAAGAATTCAGAAATTTGTACAACATGTTGCGTGTTATTGGAAACTTTTATTGTCGCTTGTACTTGCTGATTTGTATTCTGATTTTTTGGATTTAACGCACAATATTTTTCAGATTTCAAAGCGATATTTTCTTCAAGATTGTTGTTAATATATTCTTGCATTTGAGTAGTAAAATTCTCCAAGCTTTGTGATTGAGATTCGCTGATATGTGAAGGTGCATCCTGATCATTATTAATATTGTATGAAGTGTGCACTAAATGAAGAAATCGATCATATATAATAGAGACTACTTCATCATTATTTGTTTTCACCTTCATATTGGAATTCTCAATTATGTTAATGAAATTGGAAGGAGATCGAGAAAAACTTGAAATAATTTCACATGGATTATGAATGGGAGGAAGAGAGAAAATATATTCAAACCAATCTAATAATTCATCACCCGAAGGATTTTCTTTAATTTTAAATCTCAAGCAATTTAAATGAAATCGAATGGTAAAATCAATCAAAGATTCATTTTCAAACTTTCGTAAATCTTCGATTTTGTCACATGTTCGTATTTATAGTGGTCAAATTTACAAAGGAACATTATAACAAATTGATCCCAGCTGTGAATTGAGGCAACTGGAAGCGACTGACACCAACTTCTAGCTTTTGCCAAGAATGTAAGAGTAAAAATCCTGCATAAAATACCTTCATCAATTCTTTGAAGAATAGAATTTGATTTTTTTTTAATAAATTGAAAGACATGATCAAAAGCAGAAGAATTCCTCTTACCATTAAACTTTACCTGAGACAAGAGCCTTACCACTTCTGGTGGAGTATTGGAAGATGCATGTCTAGAGATACAACTCCAAATTGGAAGTTTTATTATCCATTGTGAAAAATAAAATGTTAGAATACAAAGACTCCAATAGAAAACAAGTTTTAGGCCCTCCTTTTAGTGCCAAAAATGTTGAAGCCTCAAGATTCGTTGTAACAACATTAGGGATGACCACCTGGTCCGGCCCTGAAAGCAACTCCTTTTCCATTTGGAATGGTGGTTATGACTGGTTTAATTAGGTCCAATTACCTTCTCTCAATTTCCAAATGGCTTAAAATATGACTTTCATCCACCAATGGAGAAGAGACATTAGATCAACCCTTTTGTTGATCAGGCAAGAGGGTGATCCTTAAGCTGATTTGGAGTTCAACCAAGCCACAACTAAAGTTTGCCTCTTTGTGAAGAGGAATTTTAGGAATGTAGAATTAATCTAAATGCAAAATTATTTTAAAATGCAAGCAAAAGGAACTAAATCCTAATCCTATCTCAATTAGGCAGATATAGATCTAACCCAACCGAGAGAAAGATATTTAAATGATTGGGATTATAACATGTTTGGATTATAATGAATATTAAGCAAACAAAGTAGTTCACTTAACTGACATTATGAATACCAAAACACATTCTATTCAGATACCTCTTAACTGAAATAATCAACCAACAACATTTAAGAAGTAGTTCACAAAATGATATAGATTGTTAAATCAATAATTCAAATAATTAAACAATGATATGACGAAATAGTTCGCAACATATCATTATTTGTCAAATTAATATTAAAAGACATATTTACGAGTACATAGTCACTCAGAAATGTGAATTAAACCCATAAGAGTAGAGATAAATAATAACATATGTTTGAGACAAATTACTCATATCGACAATAGTGCACAAATATGAATAAAATGGCACATTCCTACCGTCATAAAATAAAACTAGTATTTAAAACAATAGTATTAGAAATACCAATTTATTGAATCCATTTCTCTGGCTCTAGTCTCCAACAGTCCTCTACAATTTTTGAACTTTTGTTGTTACAACAAGAGGTGTAGTAGTGCAAGCTCTGCCCATCATACACAATTCATAATGCAAAAGAAAAATCCTCAATAATCCTCAAATATGAGATTTTCTCTCTTCTCACCTACAACTCTAAATGCCTATTAAAATAGTGCTTTTAGAATTCCAGAATTGTAGAAGAGAGAAGCCCTTAATACATTCTAAAATCTGTTATTTATAATATTTACAAAAGAATTCAAAATATGAAAGTTTGTTGAAGAATAAATCCGCTCCATCAATTTTCATTGGCCCAAAATTCCATTCTTCTATTTCTAGAGCATTTTAATTGACTGAGATATTATTCTCCTCATCTTTTCAACTGTTTTCCTAGAAAAATAAATAAAAAACAAATTAAAATGAAAAAATAAAATCAAAATACCAAATCTGAAACCAAAACATATCTAATCAAATTTAATTAAATAAATAATAAAAAAATAAATAAGATCTTTCTATTGATGCTTGTGAGGATTTAATTGGTTAGGGAGAACATAGACCAATGGATTTGCACTCAGAATAAGTTGAGAACAAATGAGAACACAACAAATAAAATTCAGAAAATTGATTTTGTTAAAAATTCGGAGCTTGATATTATGTTGGATTTTAGACCCAATAAATGATCAAATCTGGAAATAAAACTACTTCAGAAATATTCTTCATAATTTTATCTTTCCAATGAGCCATCTTGGGCCTCATTTGGCCAAGTAAAACTCCATTTATGAGCTTTTACAGTTGGTATATTAAAATTGTCAGAATTCTGGAAATTCTGTTGCTTGGGCTAAAAATATATTTTTTAATTAAATCTAATTCTAATTTAGATTACAATTATTAATTAATTTAATGCTAATTAATTACATCTACATTACTAAACTTTATAAATTAATTTATTAATAAAACTTAATTAAAAACATATTTTTAAAATCAATTAAAATAATATAATTATTATTAATATTATAATTAAATTATATTTAAATTAAATTATATTATAATATAGATATATATATATTATATTATATATAAACCAAAATCATTGGAATCAACCATAAACCAAATCAAACTTATATGAATCCAACCTTAAGTTATATGTGATAATGGAGGTGAGGAGAGGTGAGAACATGGAGTTATAAGGAGTGGAGGGTGAGAGTTAATGGAGTGGGAGCATGGAAAGTGGGAGAAGTGACGTGAGGTTGAGGTCACGAAGGGATAAGGAGGATTCACCTTATTTTAAAAATCTTAACTCGTCATATAAAACAAATCGCATCGCAAATCATAAATCCATTTTTTTTTTAAATGCGCGACTGAATAAGCTTGTTTTTTGCGATATGCGATGTATCGCAATCGCAATATTGCATTGTGAATTTATTTCGGTGTTTTTTAATTTTAGGATTTTGGAAGGGAAGATTTGATGAGAAGTGGGGCCCACACGAATTAACAATCCTACAAATTGGACTACAACCACTTAGTAATTTTGGGTTTGACAATTTATTTTAAAATAACAATTTGGAGTAAGATCCCGAAACATATTTTCATTTATTGTACAACTTAGCCGAGTCATTTTGTAGAACCATTAGTGAAAATGAAAAATAAGTAAAAATTCACTAAAAGTTAATATTTACAATGAATGACTATTTTAATTGCAAAAATTGAAATATTATACATTTATTTACATTTTTTAGTCTAGGGAAGAAAATGATCAAACTTCAAAGGAGTGTTATTTACAAACCGATTGACCAAATGAGTTGAAACAAGTATCGATGGAAAGCTTGTGAAAATTTGGATTCAATGAAACAATCAAAATAGAAATCCGATGAAAATGAAAAATGACAAAAATTAAGGCAATTAACTTAAATGAAAATCATAAAAGAAGCTTAGCCAAAAATTAATGGAAAGGGTTGCCATTAGTTGAAGTAATGGGGGGTGTTGGGTTTTCCCTACAATAGAACCCAACAACCTTTTCCTTAGAGAAATTATTCAAATAAAAAAGAGATACAATCTATCCTTATAGTCAAAATAAAGTCAAACTGACTAATAACAAAACCTGGTCAATATTCCTAGAGATAGGTCTGCCTAGAATTTGACCTTCTACCCAGGATGCCTGCTCAGAATTTGACCTTCTTCCCAATAGGTAGGTATGCTTAGGATTTAGCCTTCTTCAGAGTAAGTTCTCTATAGTTCAGCCTTCTACCCAATTGTTCTACTAGAGTTTTCCCTTCTTCCAAATAGGTCTACTAAAAAAGATTTGTCCGCCTAAGAGATTCTCCAATCTACCTCAGAAGAGACTTGAGTTTGCTCACAACTTAGGTTTTCTATCTTCACATGAACAACATAATATAACTATGAATGAGTGATCCAATTTGCATCTCAAGGGATGAGGTGAAATGGGTATAATTAGTGATTTGTTAAACCCGAATACGTGTGTCTATAGGGACAAGCCGACTTGATCTTTAGGAGGGACGACATGATATTTTTGGAGGCAAAAATTCAAATTTCCCTCCCTTTTGAAGCTAACATGAAGAACATGTCTTACATATATTTTAAGGGCTAAAAAATTTAATTATGAAGACTAACCATAGCTACAAAATTCATTAGTTTCTTCTTGAATATATGAACTCCCTAGTACCATATCCATTGTAAGAAGAAAATTGTAGACCCACTATATTGTTTGAGGGATCTATTTTCAACCCAATAATGTTCAAAAAACTAAATATGCTCATGGGGTCCTTAAACTGCCTATGCCCATCCTTTTAGCACATCTCACTATAGCGCACTAGCACAAAAGAGTAACTTTTATGACTACATCCATATCCTAAACTCTTTGATTTTCAAGCATAGTATCTTCCATCTATTGGATTAATGCATCCATCACGTCTATCCCATAAAATATTGTGAGGTTGTGCACTTTAGATCTAATACAATATATTGATTTATTAATTATGGTGCACTGTTTAGTAGACACTACGTATAGCCTATTTTGTGATCTATTTAATGCTTCTTCTAAGTAAATATCATATAAGAAAGTACTTCTCTAACTCAAGTCTCTATCTACTCTAGGATCAACAAGGTCCTTCTTCCTTCTTGTAATGTTGTAGATATTTTTGATGAATAAACTCTACACATCATTAGTTGTGGGCTTAGTATACCTTTCTTCTCTTACTAGATCTAAAGGGGTGATTATAAGTGGTGTCCATCTCAAAATACATCTGCCTCCATTTTAGATTTAGTATGGCATCATTGTCAAATACCCAATCAATGCCCAACAAGATGGATATGTGTATAAATAATTTAAGATCACATTCACCTCAAAATTGGCCTTTGTTTTTAATCCATAAACATTTAATTCAATGTCGTCTAACCTTCCAATTGGATAAATCCTATACTGGTTGGCTAATCAAAGTGGATTGAAGTCCAATCCAACTTGGGTTTTACAATTATGAAGACTGATACTAGTTACATTTCTCAACACCCACTAGGCCCATCTTATTTGTGTAATTCCACAATTTATTTTGTATTCGGTTCTTACTAATATCTAAGTTCACATGACATTTACACTTGGAAAACCTCCCAGACACTTAGATCTTTAGACTGTCTCCTCTCCATAAGTGCATCTGGGCCTGGATTACATTCGGTCCTTTCGAACTTGCATCCTTGCATTCACTACTAGATGCCCTAGACTCCTGGATGCATCTACTATATATGAGGATATTTGGCCCCACACAAAATTGTCACCAAAGGCACCACCTTGGATTTAGTCAAAATTTAGGTCATGCACATATCCAGCTCTTAGCCCTTGGGCTCCTAAAATAGACCCCACACCAGATACTAGCTCTAAATTACTTTCCCACTATATATATATATATATATATATATATATATATATATATATATAGGTTTATTTTAAATCTATCACCTAGATGCCAAGTCTCCTAGATACATACACTGAGCACACATAATATCCAACGCAAATACAAAAATACACCAATAACATATCTAGACCCAGATACAACTGGATTTTCTACATCTATTTAGAGTTAAATAGTTTTATGAGTTTTAGGGACTTGGCCCATACTTCCATTGATGCACAATGTTACTCAGAACACTAGTTTCTATGGGAATGAAACCTTCATTCCAACTCCAAAATTTCATAAATTGATTCAAGCTAGAAATACAACAAATTGACTCAATAACATGCCTATTATCAGGTATCAACACTCAACTAAACCATATCTAACATTGCTCTATAACATCAACATACCAACACTATAACAACCCCATAATTGGTCCCAGTTAGACTGTATCATATCTACTAATATAACATACCATGTACAACATCAAGTACATAATTTCAACAACAGTAAGCACATAAATCCATACAAGCCATATCATGCTAAACTATGAATTCCATACTTAGTATGAATTGAACTGAGCATATTAAACCTTCATACATTATCATATAAATAGTTTCATACTCATCATAGTATCAACATATCCATACAAAGGCCTCAAACTCTCACAACATGAGAATCATTCACATAACCATCTCATTATAAACAACTAGAAATATGTTGGGTGTGGAGCCTGATTATCTTCTATATTCAAAGGTTTAAGCTAGATGTATACCCAAGGAAGACTGTACACCCCTCCACACGGGGGGGGGGGGGGGACTTGTCCCCCCGGAAAGCTAAAAATAGATGTAAAATTGCCTTGTAAAAGTATAGTAATTTCTAGTCAATCTAGGCCGTTCATTAGGTGGATGACCTAATGGTAGAAGTTATGTTTAATTTAGGGTTTTTTTCCCTAGAAGGCAACCCCTCGCTATATATGATGGAATTGTATTGTGTCTATGTATATCCGTACTCGGAGTGAGGAAAAGAGAGGAGATTGAGAGCGAAGAGGGAGTTACAACGGATCTGCTGTAGGTTGTATCTCTTCAGTTTGTTGGATAATATAATAAAAGAAGGACTGGCTGTTTCTCCGTGGACATAGCCCAAATTGGGTGAACCACATATATATGTGTCTATCTTGTTTTATGTGTTTTCTGTGTATATATTTTTGCAATATTTTATATGTTCCATTACTCTGTAATATATAATTTCCTAACAGAATACTACCTTCCTTTGAAATCAATGGTGATATACATGTATATATAGTGTTATAACACATAACAACATCATGCACTATTCAAAGTGTAACATAAGTTTATATAAATACACTTATTTTTATATTTTGATTGACTGACAACTAAGGGAGGGACTTCAACTCTCTGCCCAACCATAGTCCAACTACATTGTAATACTTTTCGCAACTGACCACCCCAAGCCAGATTTAGAGCCTGAGGAGTTAAGTGCTCAAGGGTATTCACGCCAATACCAATCAACCAAATAATCAAGAAGAAGAGTCCATTTTCTAGGGGATTTATCAACTGCCCCTGACATTAAGCACTAGAGTGGCTCTCTATTCAAATCCAAGTCAAGTCATAGACAAATAAGGAGAAGGGCTCACTGTGTACATGGTTCATCAAAGACCTTTACCCTAACAGAATTCAATTATAGGGATTCACCCAAGGCTCAGTGAGATATGATTTAGTTTTAGGAGGATGAGTGAACTACATGGGTGGTTTATTAGTTGGATTATCTAAGATAGAACTATAGGAGTTAAGGGTCCACTATCCAAGTGGTTTATCAGTGACTGAGCCAACACATAAGTGGTTTATCAGTCCCAAATCTAGCACTTAGTGGTTTATTGGTCCTTTTAGCTAGAACCTAGGAGTCTTAGCCTTCCAAGTGGGTTATTCGTCCTAAGGATAGCATGAAAGGATTCAATAATCCACTATCCAAGTGGTTTGTCAGCTTAGTGAGCTAACACATAAGTGGTTTATTAGCCCCAAGGGAAGAAATTAATGGTTCAACTCCATTGAACTCTCAATGGCCAACTTATTCATAGGCACACAAACTGATAGTAGAAAAACATAGGGATAATATGCCAAACATAGAACATAGGCTAAGAAAGGTTATTTCTTCCTAGTATATCCGTATCCACTACCAATTATGTGCTCTATGTTATTTTTCACTTTTGCATTTACTATGCTTTCTTATCCGAGTTCTCTAATGTTGTTGTTGTACCTACTATGAAATCTGTCTATGCATCCTCTTTCATCTCTGCAACACTACACCCTTGTCTCCCATCAGGACATTTTTTTCACATCCCCTCCTTACGTGTTGACCACACCCACACATTCCATGGGAATCAAGGTTGTATGGTATAATCCTTTAAGCAGAAATCCCAAACTTGAACTCAATGCTTGCATCAACAATGCCATAAATTCACTAGGGAGATAGGCGGTGAAACAAATACAGTGGCTTGGGTTTACAAGAAATTCCTCCTCCTCAGACCTTTAAATCCGTGTCCACTCCTCTCAGTTAGTTAATGTTTACATTTCCACATTATTTACATGAACTACAATTCATAGCAATATTTACAAGAGGGATAGCAAAAAGCGTTGTCACAAATAGGTTAATATTATTGATACTATCTATTTTAATTCCTATGAAGTCTATATGGAGAGGGATTATTTTTTCCAGAATTGGAAAAACTATATGTTCATTCTACATGTTTTCCATTAGTCCAATGATTAAAATTGATCCTTTTTTAATTTGACTTCAATATTTATTGTATACCTTGTACCAAGTAAAATGGATATTTTTAAGGTTTACGATAAATATTTCCTCTTAAACATTTTAAGAAACAAAGCCTATTATTATTATAGCATTGTTGCTTATCCATTTTACAGTATAAACTCAAAAGTATTTATTAAAGATGAAATCTCTCAATTTAATTTTTAGCATCATGCTAATTGAAGAGAACTAACAAGAATGGTCCAAAAATATTAGACATAACCTCATTTTTAATGACTTTTGGAAAGACTCCTGTGAAGGAGAGGAGTACAATTCACCTATGAAGCCCACATCAGATAAGGGACTAGCCATTTGGGAGAGCAAAGGAATCAAAGCTTATGCCTTAATTTTTACCTCTTTCAGTGGTGAGTCATCATATTGTTTCAATTTCAAATTCTTATGGTGCATTGAAGAAGTTTAAATATCTCTATGACTCACACTTAGAATTCGAGGTTGTTTAATTGTTGGTTAAAGTTGTTAACCTTAAGTTGAAATATGATGACCCCCTAGCCCTAGCCTCTAAAATTAGAGCCGATATATATGATGTAGATGCCACTAGAACTAAGATGGGAATTCCTCTCATAGCATTTGTCAAGGACCTCTACCCTAAATATTGTTATTATCTTGAACCTTTGCAAGATAATGTGCAACTCAAGTCCATCACTTTTGACGCCCTGGTGGAGAAGTTTGGAGAAAAAGAGAAATATTTTGGAAAGAGGAAGAAATCAACTAAGTCCCATGAATAAGTAGTGTTATTTTCTTAGAAAGGGAATAATAAGTCACATGATTCTAATAAAAGAAGTGGCAAAAAAATAGGATGTGGAAGAAATAATTTTAGATCCAGGGAGGTAAACACCATCAAGGAGAAAGACCTAATATTCACTACATTTCCTGCAGTAGACATGGACATGATGCATGAACCTACAAAATCCCATGGGAGAGAATCAAATACAATTGAAAATAGAAAAAATACAAGGTAACACATCAGATCCACCTAAATTTAAAGCATATGAATCTATTCATTATATTTTTTCCCATTGCAATATTTGAGTAATTGAAGATTTGTTTCACAATTAATTTGCTTCTTGGAGAGATGCATGGCCACTTGATATTGGTACAACCTACCATATGGCCTTTTAGAAGGATTATATTGAATATTTTAGTAACAAAATAGATGGAACAATATATTTTACAAAAAAATCAAGTCTCAAACTCTTAGGATTTAGCACCATTAGGTTTAAACTACTTAGACTTTGTGATTTCCTTTTGTATGATGTAATCTACCTTCGAAATTTGTGGAGAAATATGTTGTCACTTATTCACATTTTGTAGTAATTCCACTCAATTCATATGTTTGATGGAAAATTAGAAATAAATAAAGCATCTGATAGCACAATTCTCATGGTTGGAGTAGAAGAGGAAAGATTGTTGAAGCTAGAATGAACATCTTCTCATGCACATAATTCTATGTACCTCTCTTGGAAAAATGAAGGTACAATGCCATCGAATCTTCTATGGAAATATTTGGACATAGTAGTGATGTTTCTGGAGATTGTCACTATGTGCCTGGTGCAAGGATTGTGTCCAATGTTTTGAGTGGACACTCCACCCATCCTTAGGGACCAATTAGATAATCTCCAGAAACATCACTACTATGATTATGGATAGTGGAAGCCTACACACTCTTAAGATTTTCACATGTAAATTGTGATTATAATTATTTATTTAAAAATAATGGTGTTTTTTATTTATGCACTATTCCTAGGAAACTAAAGAAATTTTATGCTTGTATCCTAGGAAAGCATAACAAACAACCATTTCATGATTCTACTTCGAGAGCATGTAGAAAACTTGCACTACTTGACTTTAATTTATGTGGTGCTATACAAATTCAATTACACAAAAGCATACCATGAATTTGATAATGAGATTCCACATATTTAAGGGGTGATCCCTATTTTGGATCAATATTTGTAATATATGTTTGAAGCACAATACCCCCTCATGAAGTTATGTCCAATTATTCAAATTAGGAAGACCCTTTTGAGTGATGTGATTGAGAGGATTTGAAGGATAAATTTAATATATCCATATATCAATAAGTGGATAAATGGTCGCAAATCAATCCAAGTTTACTATCACTCTAACGCACACCTCCCCTCAAGAGGATAAAACCACCCTCCACTTCTTTCATTATCAACTGCATAATCTCGTGGATGGCCTGAAATACTTGGGGTTTTGGATCAAACCCCATAGCTACTGAATTGATGATTGGATCTGGCTAGTGATCAAAATTGGGAAGAGACTGAAAATTTGGAATCATAGGTTTCTGTCTAGAGCAGGGCGCCTTGTCCTTATAAAATCCGTGCTAGAAGCCACACATGTATACTGGATGTCACTTGCATGGATCCCTCGGTGAATACTCGAACGCATTCAACAGATATGCTGCAAATATCTATGGAATGGACAAAAATAAGGGAATTTTTTTGCTTGGGTGAGCTGGAAGAAAATTGTGCTACCAAAAAAATGGGGGGGATGGGAACTAAAGGACTTGTCTGTTTTTGCGCAAGCCCTTGCAACCAAGATGAGCTAGACTCTCCTCACTACAAAAAATCTATGGACTATTGTTACATACCATAAATACATCTTTTCGTAGCAAACCTTGGATTGGGTTCGCCTACCAGCTTGGCCACGATTTGGCATTTCTATAGTTTGGAAAACAATCCTACAAACTATGCCTTTCATTAGATCTGGTTTGGCTTGGCGCATAAATAATGGAAACTCAGTGTGAATTGGTATTGATCCATGGATTGGGGGGGAATAGTTACCAACTACCACTTGACCTGATTCAATATCTTCAACATAGAAATACCATAGTGATCACACAAATTGTTGATCGTGAATACATCACTATCTACAACCAGAAATGGAGGTTAGCTCAAGAAGTGGGCATTCCTATACAATGGCAGCAGTCCTGGAAAGCGCACATAAATGCCTTGACTGAATCTCATGTGCGTATAAATGACGACCCAGATGAACTTGTATGGATGCCAACTGAGCATGGGAAATATACTCCAAAACTTGGCTACATCTACCTCCTCTCGGATTGCAAACCAGAGAACACAAAAGAATGGTGACGATAGATTTGGAAGCTAAAAACACCTCCACGGGCTCGATTATTCATGTAGAGTGTCCTTAGTGATAAAATGCCCACAAGAGATTCCCTCTTGCACAGATCCATATATGGTTTGATTTGGTGTGTATTACACAGACAAGACTCTGAATCAAATGAGCACCTGTTTTTTCTCTGTCCTATAGTCATCCAGCTTTGGAAAGCTATTACTTAGCAGCTATCCATTCAGAATATATGGCAAAGTCCCTCTATTCTAGAAGCCTGGAACAACTGGAGTGTAGCACACTAGGGATCTAAAAAACAATGCCTTCCTCTCATCCTTTGTTGGACTATATGGCTCACCCGGAACCACATCATATTTAATGAAGCAACTGCCCGATGGCCTCTCATCATAGAAAAGGCTATGGTAGCCTCTCATGACATCCCAAAAGTTGAAAATGCCCACATATGTAGAACTACTGCCCCTGGACAGATTGACAAAACCATGCCATGGGCCTTCTTCGACGGAGTAGCTCAAAATCATGGATGTGGAGGGGGCTTTATCTTATATATTTTTGATCAACATTTTTACAAGGTCCAATTGGGATTGGGGGAGGGGAAAAAAAATTATTCCGAGCTAATTACCCTCAGACATCTAATGCACTTTACATTAGCTCATGATTTCTCTACCATTCAGATTTTTGGGGATTCAAAAATCATTATCAACTGATTCAACAATAAAAATCAATGTCATGCTATTTCACTTTGAAATATATTGGATGAAGTCATCACTTTCAAAGCAATTTTTAACTCAACCTCTTGTCATCATATATATAGGGAATATAACGAAGGTGCTGACAGGGTTTCCAAGGAGGGCACACTACTACCCCGAGGTTTGTGGATGATCTCTGAACAGATCGGATCAAAACATTATCAATACCACCACTGCCCTTATATAGATCAGGAGTACCATAGGGTGGAAAGGCCCAAATTTTTTTTTTGCTGCTTATCTTTGGTTTTTTCTCAAAAAACTATGTATATATTTGATGATATATAGCAAAACAAACTGAATACCTTTGCAAGGATAATATGTACAGGTCTTTTTCACTAAACAATCCTACAGAAAATGGCTTATGCCAACTATTTTTTGATATGTTTTTTGGAAATGGCCGGAGGCCAACAGACTTGCATATGCCTTGGGCATCTACTACATGTAATTTTTCCACATAATGAAAGATGACAATTTTTCCATTGGAAAAAATAAGTGGAGAAAACTGGATGATATCAAAGTGGTCCCCCAAAATTTCTCACCAAAACACTTGAAAGTGTTCATCCTGATGAGGTAAGAAAGGTAGGTACTAGAGGTTCCACTAGAGAAAATGAAGGTCATGTAGATAATTTTTATTCAGTTGATGTAGATGATATGGATGTTTCATATGGTTGTGAATTTATTTTTTCTATAACTTTGAAATGAATTCCTTTAAGGAAGCTACTTCTCAAGATGAATGGAAGGAAGCAATGCAGATGGACTATGATGTCGTCATAAATAATGGAACATGGAAGTTGGTGGACCCTCCATTTGGAACCATACCAATTGGTTGCAAATGGGTCCAAAAGAGAAAGTAAAAATTAGATGGTTCACTTAACAATCATAAAGAAAGGCTCATGGACAATTATTTACACATAAAGAAGGTGTTGATTATGAACAAACTTTTTGCCCCATGGAAAAATGGGGAAACATCTAAACTCTCTTTTCCTTGGTAGCTTAGAATGGATGGAAATTTCATCAAATGGATGTGAAGCATAATTTTTTGAATGGATACTTTAAAGAGAATGTATTCATGGCTCAACTAGAAGGTTTTGTTGTAAACTAAAAATAACAAAAATGTAAAGTTATCAAATCCTTATATGGCCTAAAGCAAGCACTGTGAGCCTAATATGAAAATTTAACCGAGCATCATATAAAATTGAATTTCAAACACTTTAATCTTGATGATGCAACTCTATTTTTCAAGAAATTTGGAATACATGTTGTATATCTTGTGGCTTATGCATATGATCTATTAAATATAGGGAATAATGAAAAACTATATTTCATCCATAAAGAAAGAGTTGAAGAAGGGATTTGAGATGATAGATTTGGTACACCTTCAATAGTACTTGGGCATTGAATTGAACCAACACCTAAAGTACATATTCCTCTCTCAAAAGAAGTACATTGGAGAATTGTTGAATAGGTTTTGCATGGCTGAATGCAATCCTTTATCTGCTTTGATGGAAATAAATATGAAGCTCACATTAAAAGAAGGGAGTGAATTTGAGGATAAAACCAAGTACATATAGCTTGTGTGAAGTATTATCTACCTCACCACTACCAAATTATATATTTCATTTGTTGTCAGAATTCTTTCCAGATTTATGAAAAAACTTTATGAAGGACATCATTCCACTACAAAAATTATTTCTAAAGTACTTGAAAGGAACTCAAGACTTGGAATAAAATATTCAAAAGTAAATGACTTCATCTTGATTATATATTCTTATTCATACTTTGATGAAGACAAAGAAAATGAAGTATCTAATTTAGGCTATTTTATGAGTATTGAATCAGGAGCTATCTCCTGTAGGTCACAAAAATAACCAAATCCAACAGATTCCATGATAGAATCATAATGTGTGGTGGCTACAAAAGAATCAAAGGAGGTTGTGTTGCTCAAGAAAATTATTGAACACTTGCAAGATAAACAAGTGAATTCTACTCTTCTTCTGATTGAAAATACTTCTGCAATCAAGTTGGCCAAAAAACCTAGATTCCTTGATCAAACAAAACACATCAACACAATGTATCATTTGATTCGATCTCATTTAGAGGCCAAGACTAATCATATAAGACATTATTCCACAAATGAGAAAATTACAAACATCCTCACCAAAGCACGTGGAAGAGAAAATTTTGAAAAACTTATGCTTAGACTTACTAACACCCGTTTGGAACAATGGGGTAACATTAGACACCTAATCCTTGGGGATTTGGATAATTACTTTGTAAATATGAAAATTGAACTATTAGAATAGGAAGATACGACAGACGCTAGAAGTTGAAACCAAAGGTCATGACATCATTGCATTTATATGTATGCTTTATTAATGGAAAATAAATTAACTGAGGAGTTATCTTTGATAATAAAATTGAAAAGAACCACATATTTCTAAGGATTTCAATCATGAGGCTTTAAATCCTTTTCTATTTTATCAAAATTTGTCTGTATGATAACGAATTGCATATTACCTTTATCATAATTAAGAGTAGTCAATAATCTTGTTGGTGTAGTATCTTTATGACTAATCGATAAATAAAGCTTATCCTTGGATAAATTTGCAATTATCTTACTCAAAGCCATTTTAGTAAGCCCATCATTTTATTTCTCAAAAAAATGGATTTTCTTAAACTTGCTCCTTCCATTATAATATTATTGGCTACTTAAGGAGGTTCATAAGTTGATGGAATCTATGTGATAGTTCTAACTAGTTTTTCCATAATTGTTTAGATTTTCAATTTCTCTTCTTCATTTGTATTTTGAGATATTGATCATTTTTTATAACGGTTCTAGTGTGTCTTCTTCCATTTCCTAATTTTATATGCTTATTTGATAATCACCTTTTTGTGGGGTTTCCACTTCAATAGTTGTCTTGCTTGGAATAACTATTTTTGATACATGTATTATTCTTTAAATAACTGCTCATGAATCATTTTCACCCGATAATTCTTTTTGTATATATAAATAATGAATATATTATGATCCACATACTTCAAGCCTCATTTTAGATATTACATTGAGGGGATTGTATTTCCAAAAACCATATTCCTCAAAACTGAAAGATTTCAAAAATATCATAAGTATTTATTTTCTTGAAAATGAAGGATAAAACCTCCACTAGTAAAGGAAAGGAAACCTTTTTCTTTTTGATAAAAAAAGCATATGATCAACATTTAAGCGTTTGATAAAGTCCAAAGAAAAAATTTGACAAGTAAGAAAAATAGGTAGTTTGAAAGGCTTCACTTTAGAACCTTAGATCCTTAGGACTATATAATCTTTGTAAATGTGCCAATATCCAACCCTTAAATTGGGATATATTGGATTTATCTATAATTGTTGTTTACGTTCAGGGAAGATCCTAAGAGGAGATCTATTATGAAATAGAGTGTATACAATGGACATGAAATTATCCACACATACTTTGAAATTATTGTTTTATTTATTAATTTTAAAATCAGTCTTTTATTCAAATTCTAGAAGAACACTTCCTTGCTAATCCACATTTCATGGTATTAGATGAGGAAAATATGTTTGTTGATACTATATGAGAAGATATACTAAAACATATTGGTATTTGAATGATTTCCAACTTTGAATTTTTTTAGTAAATTATACCACACATTGGTATCTTCTATATTGGAGTTGTTGAGCTTGCATAAAAGGTATTAAATATCCATAACAATATATTTGGTTTTGTGAACTGGGGTGGGCTGAGAAGCAATTAAGCAAGATGAATGGAATCATATACTTATTCACACCTTGGAGATGTACCTAGGAAATGGTATGTTCAAGAGGATCATAGGAGACAAATAAATGGTGTTTAGGATACAATGTCTAGATAGTTAGCCACAGCATTTAAATTTACACTAGAGAACCTTGAGCTAACTAGAATTTTACAATGGATTAAGAATTTTAACTTTAGCAGAGAGGAACTAGAATTTACAATCTAAGCATAGAGAGTGGCCTACATGTATCCTATATAATTATAAATATTGAATAGGTTGATGTACTACTTGAAGATGGATAGATAATCTTGTATAGAAGAAGAAGAGCTTAGGAACATGAAGATTGATGGAATAGTTGTAGAGAAAAGGGCCCAGGAAGTAATATCCCTTATTTCTAAGAGTCTTTAAAGACACAGAAATATAACTTTTGATTTTCAAAAAATCCAAAAATGGTTAGAAATGGAGATTAGTGGGATGAAAAAGTTGTCACATAGGTGGTTTATTTTCTTAGAGAATATGAAGATTTGTTTCGAAAGAACATTTTAGAAATGAAAGGAATTTTAGGATACTTAGGATTGATGAAGATTCAACCAAAATAAAATTTGCACCATATAAATAAGATCCCATATTGACTAAACCCTAAGTATAAATACAAAATGAAGGAAAAGATGGATAAAATGTTCCAAGAAAGGATTATTATTTTAGTTGAATAATCTAGATGGATTAATATTATGGGGATTCAACCTAAGAAGGCACATAATATAAGGATTTATGTGGAACTTAGAGGATTAAATGAAACTTACCTATATAATCCATTCCCCACTCCATTTATATATGAGGAACTAAAGAGTGTAGGAGGAGGGGAGGCATATTCATTCATTGGTGGTTTCTTAAGGTATCATTAGGTAAGTACTAAAGATTGATAGGGAAGATAGAACACATATTACTTTTGGGATAGAGTGGGGTTGATTTATGTATAATTTCATGCCTTTTGAATCAAATAATGCTCTCAAATCATTTTCTAGGATTGTAGTTGTTTCTTTCAAGGAATTCATGCATAAATTTAGTAAGGTTTATTAGATGATTGGAGAGTGTTCAACTTCTTAAAGGAGAATATTCAAGTACTTAGACTTGTATTGGATAACTACAAGTAATTGTAACTTTCCTTTTGTTGAACAATACTCCTTTTCATATATTGTTGGGATATGGGTTCTCCGAGAAAGGATTTTTGGTAGATCAAGAAAAGGTAATATTTATAGTTAATATGGCTCCTCCCACTGAATCTATGAAGTTTCTACATGATAGGCTAGGACATACATTAAATTACAAAAACTTCATAAGGGATTATGCTAGGATCACTACACCATTAGAGACTCTACTTCAGAATGACACTTAGTTTGTACGAACATTAGATTACTATAAAATATTTGACACATTGAAAAAGAAGTTAGCAACTATGCGTATTCTTATATTTCTAGATAAGAATTAGTTGTCTCAAATTCATGTTGATGATTTTTCCATTTCACTTGGTGCAGTAATTGCATATCATAGTGAGGGGAACATAGGCCATCTCATATCCTTTTCTACTTGGAAGTGGTTTGATGTTGAGAAAAATTATCTAACCATAGAGTGAGAAGGGTTGGGCATGCCACTAGGATATACAAAAATTTAGGCATTATCTATTACAGAATGCATTAAAATTCTATACCCATTAGGGGAAATTTGAGGTCTAAAATGGGCCTCCTAAGGAAAATAATAAAATAATCATTCAAATAATAGAACAATAGTTATGAATTTTCAAAGAAAAATAAAGTTTTTTTTTGTTTTTTTTATTTTTTTTTATTTTTAATTTATAATGTTTTATTGTTCATTTATAGATTTATTCAAATGTCAGTGTAGGCACTTGTTGGATGTAAAATAAAATTTTGCATCCAAGGAGTACCCACTGTACATACTTTTGATAGATCCATAGTGAGATAAACCAAAAATACATGAAAATAGTGTGTCAAAAGTACATAGAGTGGGCACTCCTTGAGTAAGAAATTTAATTTTACATAAAAAAATTGTCATTATACTGATTCACCCACCCTTTCAATATAATTGTGAATTCAAAAAATGGTATTAGAGGAGGTTCCTTCAGAGTTAGCCTACCCACTGGAAGGAAGATCTTAGAGGGACCATGGCTATTCATGAAGGTTCAATTAAAGCTCCTATTTTTGATGGATAAAACTATGCCCTCTAGAAGAAAAGGATGAGGTCATATTTGATGTATTTTGGTGTTGATGCTTGCTAGTGTATATGAGATGGAAGGAAAAATGATAATAATAATAATGCAAAAGTCACGGGTGTCATCTTGAGTGGCCTATCAAAATCATAGTTTGATAAAGTGATTCTTTGTAAAATGACACAACAAATATGGGATTAATTGAAAAAAACCTTTGAAGGAGTTGATGTTCAATAAATGAAAGATAAGGAGAAATTGAAGATGTATACTACATATGAAATAATAATATCTAAGTCAGCTTAGAGGGAAGAAGTTCTCAAATATTCAAATAAGTAAAAAAATATCAAAGCCTATGATTGCTCTAGCTATGAATCTGATGAAGAAGGATATAAATTTGTAAAAAATATAATAAGAGTATCTAGCAAATTCAATGGTAAGCTATTATCCACATTTCCATATGCAATATTGGAAGATAGTGATGATGAATAAGATCTCCTAGCCATGAATTCTCAAGTTGTTGATCATCAAAGTGAGTATTCATATGAAGAGGAAGAAATTGAAGGTGAAGAGGATGATAAAGAAGTGAAATCCATAGGTAAGCTACTATTATGTCATAATTATAGAAAAATATGTCATCTTGCTTCTAGATGTCCATATGTAATTTGGAAAAATAGTAATGATGAAAAAGAACATGAGGATAAGATAAAATCTTATGAGTATAAAAGGGAAGGATGTGGCTCATTAGAAGAAAGAAATGGATATGCATCTGATAATGAAAAAAAGGAATTCCTACTCATGACCATGGAGGCTCAATGCTCTAATAAATATAAATTAGATTCAAAGGAAGAAGATGTTGATGATATTAAGGGAGAACTTATCTATGCATTAGATGAAATAGAAAGACTTAAAAGAGAAAAAAACAATGTAGAAGGCGTTGTTTTAGAAATGTGATAAAGAAAAGAATAACGATTTTTATGAATTACTAGTCTCTCTCATGAATTTACAATTGGAAGAGGGAAAATAAGAAAATAAATGTCGCTAATCCAACTCAAAGAAAAGGAAGGACATTCTGAGAAACTAGAAGATGAGATTGTTTCCTTGAGAAAGGATTTAGAAAAATCCAATGATTAACTGAATCAAAGTTTGAAGTTTGGAAAAAGTATTGGAATGTCAGATTATATTCTCAATTGCTAGATATCTCCTTTTATTAAAACATGTCTTGGTTATCATGAAACTGCTAAGGAATAATCAAGATCAATTAGACATCATAAATGAAATGAAAAGAACCTGAAAGGTATGTTTATTTTCTCAAAATATATATCAATGAAAACAACAATAGGAAGGAAGGCGAGGACTAGAAAAAATCTATTTTTCAAAAGAAAGAAAGTAGTGCCAGCGAATGATGTAAAGAAGAGTTGAGACTTAGGAATGGATTCAGAGGAACAATTCCCCCAAGAAGGCATTTTTACATCTAGGTATCAAAATATATTCTATGGTTATTGCTTTTCATGTAAGAATATTGGTCATAAAGCAATTAATTGCATAACATATGTAAGAAATGAATATATGAGGAATAGGATTGGGGGATCATATAATATCTTAAGGAAAGGTTGTGTCAATATAAATCCTATAAGTTTTAATGAGAATACTATCAAAAATTAAAATTCATTTGGCCCCTTATTAGATCATTTTGAATGTTTCAAGTGTAATAATTTATGCACACAAAGCATGATTGTAGAAGAAGTACACCAAAGCCTTGAAATCAAAGTAGAGAAGAAGATATTATCAAAATAGAAATAAAAGAAAAAAAGTATGGATAAAGAAGCAAGAGAAGTAGGAAGAATTTTGTCTAGCTCTATTTGTTCAAAACAAAGAAAGTCAATGGTATATAGACAATGGATGTTCAAGTCATACGATAGAAGTTAAAAGCAAATTCCTCTCTCTAAAGGAAGTCAAAGAATACAATGTTACTCTTGGACATAATAATTTAGGAAGGATAATTGGAAAAGGCACGATTAATATTGATGATGGAAGGACAAAATATGATATTGTTCTACTTGTTGAAGGTTTAAAGAAAAATATATTGAGTGTAAGTCGAATGGTAGATCAATGGTATGCCATCACATTCCATTCTAAATGTTGTGAAATAAGAAAAGTAGGTTTGAGAATATTGGTGGAATATGAAATAAGGTCTCTAAACAATGTATATGTCCTAAATGAGATTAAAAGAAAGAAAAATTGATTTATGGAAGTAATATCCATAATTGATCATTAGTAAAAGAGAGTATATCTTCAAGTTAAGTAAGAGGTGGTAGGTATCATTAAGAATATGGAAACATTAGAATGTAATATACAAGAGATTAATGATAATATGGAAAGTTTGCAGGATGTGGATAACAAATGCTATGTGAAGAAACTAAAGTAAATGACGTATTTTGATTAAGATCAATGCTTAAATTTAGGGGGAGTAGTACCTGTCCTTGATATCAAAAAGGGAAAGTAGTTCCAAACAATAGGAATAGTTGCTTACAATTAAAATTGTAGATGAGAAGAAGAAGCATATTTTCAAGGGGAGCATCCCTTTTATAACAAAAGGAAAATTTGTAGAAATGGAGAAGTTATTATCATGGGGAGTTCTGTTGTAGTAAAAGGAGTTAAGTTGTAGGTAAAAGGAAGCATAATCCTATGGGAAGTAGTCCAAAAAGGAAATATTAAATGGAAGCACAAATGTAGGGGGAGTAGTCTCAAGAGTATAGTTGTAGAAGAAGAGTTTTTGCATCAAAGAACATATAGACACAAACTTGATGGGGGTAGACTAATTTTAGAAAAAAGAGAACTAAGAAATTAGAGGAAGGAATTATTTTTTTGTTAAAATATTAAGGGGAAGATATTGTAGCTAGAAGTAAAAACATCCCTTTTCCATTGATGTCAAAGTGGGGAGAAAATACAAACATAAGAAGATATAACAGATAAGGGGAGAAGTTGCAATCACTAAGAGAAGTTGTAAACAGAGGAAGAAATGTAGATAGTAAGAAAATTTGTAGACAAAAATAAGAGTTACAAATAAGGAGAAGCATAACCTCAGAGGGAGCATCCCTTTGTTATTGATTTTAAAGGGAGAGAATTTTTAGGGACAATGAAAATTGCAGACAAGGGGGGTTGTTCCATATTATTACATAATTGACTAAGGGTTGATATCAATGACAAAGGGGGAGATTGTTGGAAATATTGTTGTCATTGATTTAAAATATAGGGGGGAGAATAAATATGCCCAATATGAATATTGAAAAGTGAATATTGTTGGAAATATTTTTTTTGGACTTTCGACGGGTAGTTTCGATACCCTATTTTTGAAGGCATTTCTAATCTAATTTCCTAGATCAAATTAGAGTATAGGATATATGGTTGGAAATGTTATTCTAAGACATTTCCATTGTTATATAAAACTCCCTAAAACTCTATAAGAATGAGGATATATGAAATTTTCCTTCAAGATGACCAAACCAAAGTATATGTAGGCCAACCCAACTAGTTTTATAGGTCATCCACAAAAGTGAATATAAGAATACTAGAAATAAAAATGGTATATGAGTTCATTTGAAGTGTATCCAAGAAAAAATATATTCGAGGTGCATAAGAGGATCCAATGAATACTTTTTGTGGTGATTCTTGGAGTTTAAAGGCACAAGTAAAAATGTGATTTATTGGGTGAACAAGTCAACTTGGCATTTTTGTTATCACTTTTCTTTTGAGATATTTTTGACCATAAAACTTGAAGAAGACAAAGAAGATATATCAATAATATGAAATACAGGGGAGACAAATAAGAGATATCATGGTATATATGGTAGAAATTCCATATAACCTTGCTTCACTATAATTTCATAGATAGGATTTGAGGAAGTCAACGTTCTTGAATGCTCATGAGATATGCTTCAAACAAGTTAGCCTAGATTTTTTGCTATAATTTTCATTATGTTATGTGTCAAAATATGAAATACAAAGGGGATAGATAAAAAACCTCAAGCTAATTGTAATAGAAATTTCATACCTTTTTAATATATTTCAGAGATATGATTGAAGGAAGTTAGTTTTTTTTTAAATACTCTTGAATCATGCTTCAAGTAGGTAATCTTGGAATTTTCACTATAAAATTCTTTATTTGATGTTTTATATTGTGGAATAAGGAGGCTATAAAGAAGATATATTAAGGTACATATAATAGAAATTTCATACTTTGTTTCGCTATAATTTCAGAGATATCATTTGAGGAAGTTAGTGTTCTTGAATGATTCTGAAACATACTTCAAATAGGTCAGCTTGATATTTTCATTGTAAATTTATTTCTATGATGCTTTATATTATGAAGTATGGAAGGAATGTAGAAAAGATATAAAGGTATCTTTAGTGTAAATTTCAAACCTTGTTTCACTATATTTTTCACAGATTCGATATGATAAAGCTAGTGTTCTTGAATGCTATTGAAATATGTTTCAAACAAGTCAGCTTGTAATTTTTGCTATAAATTTATTTCTGAGATGTTTCAGAGGTATCAATGTGCCTATAATAGAAATTTCAAAACGTAATTCACTATACTTCCATAGATATCATTTGAGGAAGTTTACGTTATTGAATGCTCCTAAAACATTCTCTAAATAAGCCAGCTTGGAATTTTTGTTGTAACTAAATTTGGAGGAGACAAAGAAGATATCTCTAGGTATTCATCGTAGAAATTTTAGAATCGGATTTGAAAATTTGTATATGTATCATGTTGTGCAATTTCACTCTTACGAAGAATCCAAAAGTGAAAAGTTTTGGGAGAAGTAGACCCAATGAAGGAAGAAATAGTAAGTACACCAGGTGAAGATAGAATCCACTAACAAACCTAGTGAATGAAAAGAGGTAAGTAGACCCAGTGAAAACAAAAGCATCTAACATACATTGTGAAGAAACAAGCAAAATCAACAAAGTTGGTGGGTGGCTACAAATATTTGCAGCAGTGGGGGTTGGTGTCTCCTGAAGGATGGTGCTTACAAATCTTGCAATAAAGGGGTTGTTATCTCCTATAGGTTGGTTCCTACAAAGCAACATAGGGGATTGGTATCTCCTATGTTGGTGCCTACAAAGTAGTAGAGTGCATTAGTATCTCTTATAGGTTGGTGCCTAAAAAGTACTAGAGGGGATTGGTGCCTCTTGTAGCTAGGTGCCTACAAAGTAGCAAAGGGGATTGGGGTCTCCTATAGGTTGGTGATTACAAAGTAATAGAGGGGATTGGTGTTTCATATAGGTGGGTTCCTACGAAGTAGCAAAGTTTATTGATGTTGCCTATAGGTTGGTGCCTACAAAGTAGTAGAGGGGATTGGTTTCTCCTATAAACTAGTGTCTATAAAGTGGCAAAGGGGATTGGTGTCTCCTATAGGTTGGTGCTTACAAGAGACACCAATCCCCTTTGTTGTTTTGTAGGCACCAACCTACAAGACACACCAATACCCTTTGCTGCTTTCTACACCAAGCTACAATAGACACCAATTCCCTCTATTGCTTTATAGGAACCAACCTATAGGAGACACCAATCCCCTCTACCGCTTTGTAGGCACCAAGCTACATGAGAAACCAATCCCCTCTACTTATTCGTAGGCACTAACCTATAGGAGAAACCAATCCCCTTTATTGATTTGTAGGCATAAACTTACAGGAGACACAAATCCCTTCTGCTACCTTTTTAGCATCAACCTATGAGAGACACTAATCCCCTCTACTATAATATTTCTAAGAAATAACCTATAGGAGACACCAATCCCCATTGATGTAAATATTTGTAAGCATTAACTAACTTCACTAAATTCTGCTTATTTCTTCATAATGTCTGTTAGCTACATCTACTTTCACCAATTCCACCTTCTACTTCATCCTTTACTAGGTTTGTTAGTTTCTTCATCCTTCGCCAAGTCTACTTATTGCTTCTTCCTTCACTAGGTCTAACTTTGCCAAAACTTGTTGCTTTTGGATTCTTTCGAAGAATGAAATTGCAAAACATACCACGTATCCAATTTACAATTTTTGTTATGAAGTTTCTACCATAGGCACCTAGAGATATCTTCTTTATGTCCTCTAGATTTCATAGTCTCCAAATATCTCATAAATAAATTTATAGAAATAATTCCAAGATGACATGGTTGAAGCATGTTTTGAGAGCCTTTAGGAACACTAACTTTCTCATATCATTCTCAAAATTATAGAAAAACAATTTTTACTACATGTACCTTGATATATCTTCTTTGTCTCCTATAGATTTCACAGTTTGAAACACCCAAAAGAGAATTTTATAGCAAAAATTCCAAGCTAACCTATTTCAAGCATGCTTTAGGAGAATTTATGACACATTTATGAACACTAACTTCATCAGAATATATCTCTAAAATTATAGCAAAAAATGGTCTAAAATTTCTACCACAGGTACCATGATATCTCTTCTCTATTGCTTCTATATCTCATTGTCTAAAACATCAAAGAAAGAAAGTATTAGTGGAAATACCAAACTGGCCTATTTGAAGCATGTTTTAGGAGCAGTTAGGAGCATTAATTTCCTTACATCATATCTATGAAATTGTAGTAAAACAAGGCATAAAGTTTCCACTATAGGTAACCTGAGATCTCTTCTTTGTCTCCTCCTTATTTCATAGTTTGGAACATGACATGCAAAAAAATATGGGATACATTCCAAGTTGACATATTTTAAGCATGTTTTAGGAGCATTCATGAACAATGAATTCCTTAGATCATATCTCTAAAATTATAGTAAAACATGGTCTAAAATTTCTACCACATGTACCTTGAGATATCTTATTTATTTCCTCTATATTTCACAGTCTAAAACATATCAAAAGTAAAGTGATAACAAAAAGGAAAAAAATCCATGTTGACTTGTTTGAAGCATGTTTTAGGAGCATTCAAGAACACTAACTTCTTCAAATTATATCTAAAAAATTATAGAGATGAAAGTTTTGAATTGTTTACCAAAAATAACTTGAGATATATTCTTTGTCTCATCTAGATTTTAGAGTATTGAAATCTCTTCGTTGTCTTATCCAAGTTTCAAATTCTGAAACATCCCAAAAGAGCGTTATAGCAAAAATACCAAGTTGACCTATTTGAAGCATGTTTCAGGAGCATTAAGGAAGCCTAAATTCCTCATATCATATCTTCGAATTTATATCAGAACAAGATCTCAAATTTTAACCATAGTTACTTGAAGATATTTTTTATAGATCCTCCAAGTTTCATGGGTTGAAACATTACAAAGGAAATGTTATAGAAAAAATTTCAAAATGACTTGCTCATCCCATAAATAACTCTTTTGCTTCCACCTTTAAACTCCAAGAATCACCCCAAAAATATTCCTCAGCTCCTCTTACACACCTAATATATATTCTTACTTGGATACACTTTGTACAAAATCATATAATTTTTATTTATAGTGTTTTTATGTTTATTAATGGGGTTGACTTTTAAAACTAGTTGGGTTGGCTTGCTTGTACTTTGGTTAGGTCATCCTAACAGAATATTTCATATATCCTCATTCATATGGAGTTAGAGGGAGTGCCATATACCATTGGAAAGATGTAAAAAATATATTTCCAATCATATATCCTATGCTCCAATTGGAAATTGGAGAAAAATGTCTTTAAAGATAGGGTATTCAAACTATGCATTAAAAGTCCAAAAACAATTCCCAACAATATTAGTTTTTCAATATTTATCTTGATATATATAGTTCCCCCAAACTTTGACATCAGTGAAAACAATATTTCCAACATGAACTAGTTCCTACACTTGAAATTTGAGTAAACCTTTAAGGAGTTAAGTTGAAAAGACAATGAAAAAAATAGTTTTTTTCCTTTCCCTCTAAAATATTTACCCTTATGGTTGACATAATCATATTGAGTCGTATTAGTTGTTTTAAATTTGATTTCTATATCACATTTTTTTGCTATGACGTCCATTTTATACCTAAAAATTCGTCTAATGCCAACCATTCAACATTGAAGTACTTAGTGAACTATAATACTACGCATGGAAACTTTGAGGGGCTAATATTCGCAAGTGGGATAATTTTCCATGGTTTTTCCAAAAAAACGATTCGCTAATTTCCATTGTTTTCTAAGGATGATTCGCCCAAATTTTATAGTATAAAAATCTTTTACCTTAAAAATTTCCGAAATTGTATAAAGGCTATATATAAAACTATTAGAAATTTGCATGTTTATACATATATGTCAACAAACATTTTATAATTTGCAATTTGGGGTCTAGTAATATTCACGGAGGTTTTTAAACTTTAAGACGATTTTTCAACCTTAAAAATTTCCTTGATACTACAATTTTGTAATGTATTGTACATATTAGTTATATAGGATGGTGAGCCAGATGATATGACCAAGGGAAAAATTAAGTAATGTAAACATTGTAACTTATATTATTGATAAAAATACACGAATAGTTGCATTACATTGGGATGGAAAAGGCTATGGGGGGCTATGACTCCAGGAGAGGGGAATGAGAGGGTACTAGAGGGAACCAAAGAGGCCAAATACAAGGACATGAGATTAAAGGATATTTTATTATATCCCAAATGTTAGGGGTGAAATTTTGAGCAAGCGTGCAAAAAACCTTACTTTATTGTTGGTGACCTAAGCAGCCTAACAACAAAAAAAATTTGGATGAATTACCACAAAACCTACAATGTATATCAATGGTCTTCAAATTTGCACACAAAAATATTAGCAAAAATCCTTGCAATACATAAGCTGAAAGAAAATATGAGACACAATAGTAATGGAGTTATATGGAAATAAATGTTTTTATTATTATTATAAATGAGGAATACACGAGAGATTTAGAGAGCATAGACACAGGTTGATACCATCCTCCTCTATGCGATGGGTTCTCCCTTACTTCACAATGGGTTGTTTCTCTCTTTTCTCCACATGCAAGTGGGAAAACAGATTGTTATGTAGGATTTATGACTACAGACATAAATATCTCCCCTAGGTCTGGTGGTTAACCTAGAACAATAGAATGACAAAGGAACCCATGTTTTCCATAAAGTAAGTAGATGAGTGGAAGAAACCTACTTGGAATCTGTTGTATGTTTCTCTCCTTCTTTGGCTTAAATGCTCTAATCCTAGCTTTAGTTGTTAAAATTAGAACCTACATAACCAAACAACACAAGCCAAGAAACTATGAGATCTATGTATCATCATATATCTACTTTATTCAAAATATCAACATGTTATTGAAATATATGAAATAAAAATAAGAGAACTCTTTGTATTGATATAAATGGAGTGAGTTAAAACCATAAATAGGTGTTGATATTGTAGAAGATCTCCTCCAAGTTGATGACTTGTCCTTCCTTTGTCACAAAGTGTACCTCCAATCACCCCAAATGCATGAAGACTTAACTCTCTTCACAACATCATAAGGGTAGAATCACTCTCCTATTGAGCGATGGAAAAGGTATGCATTTGCAATTTATTTCTTTATCTTTTCCTTTGAATCATAACTCCTTTACATTCTAAAATGGTAATATGTTAAAGAATTATGGTAGAATTAAGGAGATTTGTGATTGATACAAAATAACTGATTATTGTCTTTTTCTATACGGAAAATGAAGGAAATGGAAAACCACTATTCGGGAGGAAAAGACAAAGAAGAAGCAACTGTTGTCCCTTCCCCAGGAAGCCGTATCCAGACAAGGAGATCAATATCGGAGCACATAATCTAGGAGAAGAAAGGGAAAGTGCGGCATCAGTGCAAGAAGACAAAACAATAAACTGGAAATCAAAGATAGAGCGAATCTCTTAGGATCCTTTGATCCTGAGGGATCGCTGCTTCAGAACTTATCTGTACTCTTGATATATCCGCCTGGCCATTATAAAAAGGGATAACACTTGTAGCCCAGGGGGCATGTATTATCATTTTGCGGAACTTACTGTTGTGCATGCTGTTACTTTGATCATCGACTCGTATTGGTTAAAACATAGTACGATTGCTTGTAAATTTTTAAAAACATGATTAATACATAAATCAATTGCCATTCCATTCCTTCCTACTGAATTAGCCCGGCGATGCTTCACTAGCGGCTAAGGGCCTAGCCCTGGTGGATCCACTTGCTATCTGTACCATTATTTTACAGTTCCAGTAGTGTGATGGTTTGATTTACTTTTCATTTCCTTGAATTGCATTGCTTTACAGTTTCCTGTATTTACAAGTTATAATACTTTATGGAATCATTTTATTGCATAAGCTATGATTGAATCACGTTGCTGTTCCCTTCCTATCATAACAAGATTATTATCCTTTACCACTTATATCGTTATTCATTTTAGTTATAAACCTCGCAGTTCATTACAGATTGTTGTTCATTTAGCATTGCTATTCATTTCTATTAAGTTAGCATTGTTGTTCATTCATACTAGATAGGTGTTATTTCTTTCCTGTAAGTATTTGGTTTTGCTTTTAAGTATTTTGCAAAGAACATTTTTACTACATTTCTGTTAGCAACATTAGTGATCTATCATTTCTAGTTAATTTCTTTAGTGTGGAGTGTAAGATCAACGGATGTAAAGGACATTGGCTATCGCTGTCTAAGTTCTCAGATTGTGGATCTTGTTTATATTTGATTTCATTTATATCAGTTGACAGAGGAAAGAGTTATCACTACTGAATCCTTAATTGATAAATTGCTATAGTTTTCTGAGTGAATGATTTAAGTTCTAGAGCATTAAGTTTCTTTTGATTGCAATTAGATTTTATTTCAAGCATCCATTTACTCTTGTATTTAGCACTGTACTGCAAATTAGAAAACTTTACTCTTGAAATAAATTGCCCGCTTTAGACTGAGTACATCTTGAAATAAAAAATCGTACCTGAATTGATAATTAATGTAGGATAAATAGTAGTTCAAAAGACAACTTTTATACCTCAACATTTTGGCGCTGTTGCCAGGGAGAGTGTAGCCATTTGTTTTTTAGAAGAGTAGTGTGCATTTGATAAAGTGCCTACTAGGAGAGAATTGGGTATTCAAAACAGAAGGTAAGAACTTGCGTACGGAGCATGTAACAGCCCTGCTCCCCCTCCTGCTTTCCTGAAAATTTGTTGATTACTTTGGGTAGAAATAAGTATTTGAGTTGTGTGCATGACTAAGCAGAAAAAGCCTGAAAAGAATCCAAAACCACTACCCAAACCTGATAAATCTAAGGGACCTGTGACACTTTGCCGATCGACCTTTATAGACGATATCATCAAGAAAGCAGAATCTCAACCATCAGTAGGTCTAGAAAATTTGCTTCTAGACAACCTACTAGCTCCCTTCGAGCCACAGAATCACCATCCGTAGCCTTTGCTGAGGTACATAGCCAAACAGAAGAAACTGAGAAATACTTTCAAGAAATTGAGAATTCTCACCCAATTTCTTTACAAGAAGGGAACTCTAGTAATATCTGTGAAGGGGGAGGAGAAACAGGGGAAATAGAAGAACCAAGATCCCCTCTTGGATTAGTTCAAACACTAAGTAGCCCAAATAAGTGAAGTGCTGTCAAGATCATCCAAAACAAAGCTAAAGAACTTGAAAAGCCAAAATCCCCCAGATAATCATTCAGCAAGGAACACTCATTATCCCAGACCAAGGAAGTGCTGTTAAGGCCATTCCTACTCCTTCTAGTCGGCCTAGGAATAACTCCCTAGAAATCCTAGAAGGATATTGGCACATATTTGATCAAATGGCCCAAAACCAGCAAACACCTCAAACCTCCACACTGTAATACCCCATTGTAGATATTGCAGTGAATGCACCTATGAAGGCCATCCCTCTCCGGCATATTCCTACATCCCATGGCCTAACATCAAAAGATCCAGATGCATTTCTATTTGAATTCGATGTATTATGCTGGGGGTATGACTATACCACTGATCCCCAAAAGCTAAAACTATTTCCCTCCACATTAAAAGGAGCAACTTTACGATAGTTTATGGGGTTAGGTGGAGGTGTTATAAATGATTGGGATCAGATGAAAGGGGATTTTCTAAAGAAATATCAAGATTATTACGAGTCTAGAGAATTAGAGGATGAAATATTTCAAATGATAGCCAAACCTAATGAAACATTGAAGGAATATGTAGAACGCTTTCAATACAATCTCTAGAGATCTCCTTATGCATCTTTACCCTTACCTGACAATGTGTTAAAAACTACATTAATTAAAGGGATAAAGGAACAATTGGTTGAAACATTAAACATTATGGGAAAAGGTGACATATATCGGGAAAGTTTTGCTGACATTATTGATTTATGTATTAGGAATTCAAGAGGTAGTACAAGGCTAAAACTGGCAGAACGTGACATAATCACAAGGGACAACAAGATCTCTGGTGGAGGTGTAACCCGCGCAAAAATTGGGAATCTACTTGAAGACTTCAAAACCGATATTCTAGGGACTTTGACAATGTAGCTTGACATTATGTAGGCTAAACAAAAGCAAGCAGAAGTAGTGCAAAATTTGGCAATATTCTGCCCTAGATGCAAAAAGAAACACAGCCATAAAGAGTGCCCACTAGATGCAATCCAATTCTGTGCCATTTGCACAAAAGACCACTCCACAGAAAACTACCCCTCACTCCCAGGCCTGAAAGCAGTATATAAGGAGGTGAAAGAAGAATCAAAACCAATGTACCTACTCAATCAACACTGTCAATGGCAGCCACGACAAACATGTATACCCATTGATCCATCCTCTTCTTTTCAGTCCCCTCAGTATAATGCTCAACAATATAATGGAATGTGGCAAAATCAACCACCTTTCCCTAGCTGGTCACAACAACCATTTCCTACATCACCATGGCCAAATCAAAATTGGCCAAACTTCCCTTACTATCCACCATTTTGGCAAAATAATGCATATCCAACACAATGGTCACCCTCCACCTCGCAGAGTCAAACTTGGCAGTCGAATTGGCAAAGACCTATGAATCAGCCAACTAGAACAATTCCTCTCCCTCAACCTACACTGCCAGCACCATATACATTGCAAAAAAATCCTTAGACCAACTTAAGACCACAACTCCCAGCCCAACCCAACCCGAACCCTAATAATAGATTGGTTGAATCTGTTCAAATAATCAAAGCACCAGAACTAGAAACCGAGTTAAGGGAGTGCAACGACCTTCAATTAAGGTCTGGGCTCATAATAGAAACTGAGGGAGATAAAAGTGATCAAGTTGAAAATCTGTTACCTTTAGAACAACCAGTACAAGAAGAGGATGTGGTTAGACAACAAACTCACGACCAAGCAACCACTTCTTCTCCCCCATTCCGAGAACGACTAATCATACCGCGTCCAATAGAACACCTTGACTTTGATCTTCTGGGAGAGCTAAGAAATTTGTGTATAAAGATCCCACTCCTCTAGGCTATCCAAGATATCCCGATCTACGCAAAAACCATCAAAGAGCTATGTATAAAAAATCCAAAGAGGAGAATAACAACTAACCCAATCGTCCAAGTAGTTGGCACACTATCTAACTTACTATCAGGAAGAGAGGCACCCATAAAATATGAGGACCCAGGGAATCCTATAGTTACGGTACAAATCAATAGACACTCCTTTCCAAATGCCTTAGTTGATTTAGGAGCTGCAATTAATATTTTAACAACCACCACTTGTCAAAAACTTGGCATTACATCATTAGATCCAAAAACAACCTTATTGGAGTTGGTTGACCAATCGATAGTCAGACCAAAAGGCACACTACATGATGTAATGGTCTCTGTAGACTCCTGGGAATACCCTGTAGACTTTTTGATAATTAATCCCAAAAATCAGCTAGATGGACACCCTTTAATCTTAGGTAGACCTTGTCTAGCAACTGTTAATGCTTACATTGGCTGTCGACAAGGCAATATGACTATAACTAGAGGGAGTAATGTCAAGAATTCAGCTTTATACCCTCCAGCCCATCCAAGCCTACTAATAATGAAAACTAACAAACAACATGTATCATATCTCATAGAAAACATTAGATCACCTTTAACCATAGAATATTCCCTTGAATTTAAAGACCAAAGAGAGGACGACATCATTAACAATTTCATTAACCAACCAGAAACCAGATCCCATGTACAATGCCACATGATAGAGGTAGCATTTGATAACGACTGAGAAGAAGATCCCCTCAAAGATACTCATGATCAATCAATACCTACTACCTCTTTTTCAAACAAAAAAAATATAGATATTGAGCCAGGGAAAACCTTGAACATTAACAAAAACTTGACTTCTAAACAAGAAGAAAAGTTGGTCTAACTACTGAGAAAATACAAGGAAGCTTTTGCATGGGATTACCCAGACATGAAAGGAATTGATCCCCAGCAGTGTACGCACCACATTTATACAGGATGCTAGACCCGTTCGCCAACCCTAATGGAGACTAAAACCTCATCTTAAGGATATTGTGAAAGCTGAATTACAAAAACTTTTAGATGTAAACCTTATTTACCCAATATCTGACAACAAGTGGGTCTCTCCACTAGTAGTGGTGCCAAAGAAGAATGGAAAGTGGAGGACATGTGTAGATTACAAAGAATTAAACAAAGCAACCCAGAAAGACCACTTTCCCCTTCCATTCATTGATCAAGTATTAGACAAGTTAGCAGGAAAGAAATTATTTTCTTTCTTAGATGGCTTTAGTGGATACAATCAGATCCAGATTGCCCCTGAAGACTAGGATAAAACTACTTTTACCTGTCCTTCGGGAACATTTGCTTACAGAGTCCTACCCTTTGGCCTATGCAATGCCCCTGCCACATTTTAGAGGGCCATCCTCAGTATCGTTTTAGATTTAATAAATGAAGGGCTTGAAGTATATATGGATGACTTCACACCGTATGAAAATGATTTTGAGCCAGCACTAGACACATTGGAAAAGGTGCTGCAAAGATGTATTGCCACCAGGCTTTGATTGAGCCATGAAAAGTGTCATATGATGATGACCTTCGGGAACATTTGCTTACAGAGTCCTACCCTTTGGCCTATGCAATGACCCTGCCACATTTTAGAGGGCCATCCTCAGTATCTTTTTAGATTTAATAAATGAAGGGCTCGAAGTATATATGGATGACTTCACACCGTATGAAAATGATTTTGAGCCAACACTAGACACATTGGAAAAGGTGCTGCAAAGATGTATTGCCACCAGGCTTTGATTGAGCCATGAAAAGTGTCATATGATGATGACCGAGGCACTCATCCTAGGTCATTATATCTCAGCAGCTAGAATACAGTTAGATCCGGCTAAAATTCAGATAATTTTGTTAATACCTACTGCTACCACACAAACATAGGTACACAGTTTTTTGGGTTTTTCTGGTTATTATAGGATATTCATAGAACATTTTTCTCAAATAGCTACACCTCTATACACACTAACTGGGAATGTTGATTTTATTTGGACAGATAAGTGTGACTGTGCTTTTGAGGATCTGAAAAAGCTTGTATCGATAGCCCCCGTCCTAAAGGGCCCGAATTGGGATTTACCATTCCAAATTTCATCAGATGCTTTAGATGAAATTTATTATATTAGCAAGAATCTATCTCCTGATGAACTAAACTATACTGTAATTAAAAAAGAGTTTTAGCCGTAATACATGTTGTAAATAAGTTTAGACATTATATAACTGGGTATCTTGTAGTTTTATATACAAATCACTCTACCATAAAACACTTAGAAAATAAACCTATTACAAATGGTAGAGTAAGAAGATGGTTGATTTTAATGTAGGAATTTGACATCACAATAAAGGATCGACTTGGAAAAGAGAATCCTGTAGCTGATTTTCTCTCACAAGTGCTAAAGCCAGCAGACATAACAACAATCAAAGATCAATTCCCAGATGAACATTTGTTTATTGTTATTGTCAGAATACCATGGTACGATGATGTTGCAAATTATTTAGCAGTAGGTAAATTACCCAAACATCTAACGCCCAATGAACGAAAACAGATAGTGCAGCACAGTACTCGATTTTCCTGGATCGGCGGCTACCTATTTCATACAGGGGCAAATATGCACATCAGAATATGCCACGAAGATGAAATACTTGACATTCTGAAAGCTTGCCATGACGAACCATGTGGCGGACATTTCATAGACAGCAGGACTGGTCACAAGGTTTTACAAACAAGCTATTACTGGCCTACAATCTTTAAAGATGCTAAGAAATTTGTTCGAATCTGTGATAGTTGCCAAAGATCGGGACACCCTGGATAGTCCGACGAAATGCCTTTAAATCCACAGTTAGTAATCAAGCCATTTGAGCGTTGGGTGCTCGATTTTATTGGTCCGATTAATCCGTCATCAAATCAGAAAACATACATTCTAGTAGCAATAGAGTATGTTACCAAATGGGTGGAAGCAGAGGCACTTCCAAGAGCTACAGAGGATTTTGTAATACATTTCCTTTCCCAAATATTTGTGCGATATGGCCTCCCGAGGGACATAATCATGGATGGAGGACCGCAATTTGTAGGTAATAAAATCGCTGCAACATTAAAAAATTACCACATTCGGCACAAAATAACCACCCCGTACAACCCATAGGCAAATGGCCAAGTAGAGAGCACGAATAAAGTGATAGAAGCAATACTAACAAAAATAGTTTCATCACACAGGCGTGATTGGGCTTCAAGATTGTCGGAGGCCTTGTGGGCATATTGAACAACATGGAGAAATACCACCAGCCATTCACCATATCAACTAGTATTTGGAAAAGAACCCATCTTTCCAATAGAATTCGAAATACAAACATTAAGAACAACACAGGAGGTGGGTTTGAATTTAAATGAAGCTCAGATTAGTAGATTACAACAAATCAATGAGCTAGATGAAATTAGGCTCTCGGCTCTTCAACGCACTGCATTAATTCAACAATAGAGAGCAAAATGGCATGACTTCCTTATCAAAAAGAAAATCTTCCACGAAGGAGATTGGGCACTCCTATACGATTCCAGGTTTCAGGATTTCCCAGGAAAACTCTAGACACGATGGCTTGGACCTTATGAGATACAGAAAGTGCATGATAATGGCACCATTACGTTGACTACCATTGATGGATCTAGACATTCGTTCAAAGCAAGCAGTCATCAAGTGCGACTTTACCACAAACCGCTCACTCGGGAATCCTCTTACCAGCAATTACTGGAAGATTCCACCATGCAGATTCTTTCTGAGGAAGATAACCCGTCCTCAATAGTAGTTCACTGAATAATTCTTTTGTTTCTGAATTTTGTATATAACGTTTTCTCTTTAATTTTGCCTGTATAATTTTTTTTTTTTTTTTTTTTATAGATTGTTACTGCTGTTCCTCTTAAGGGACATCAATTTTGTGTGGCTGTATTTTTCGTGTTATTCCTCTTAAGGAACAATTTCTATTCCTTCGAAGGAACAACAGCCGTTCCTCTTAAGGAACAACAATTTTGAGTGCTTACATTTGTTTGCTATTCCTTTAAAGGAACAACTGCTGTTCCTCTAAAGGAACAACAACTGTTCCTCTTTAGGAACAACATTTCTACGTATTTCACAATTTTTGTTGTTCCTTTTAAAGGAACAAATGTTGTTCCTCTAAAGGAACAACATTTTCGCACCCTCGTTTATTTTCATTGTTCCTTTTAAAGGAACAGCTGCTGTTCCTCTTAAAGGAACAACTGTTGTTCCTCTTAAAGGAACAACAACTGTTCCTCTTAAGGAACAACACATTTGCGTGTTTATTTTCGTTGTTCCTTTTAAAGGAACAACACTTCTGTGTGTTTATTTTTTCTATTCCTCTTAAAGGAACAACACTTTTGCGTGTTTATTTTTGCTGTTCCTTTTAAAGGAACAACACTTCTGCGTGTTTTTTTTCGCTGTTCCTTTTAAAGGAACAACGTTCCTCTGTGCTTATTTTTGCTGTCCCTTTTAAAGGAACAACTGCTGTCCCTTTTAAGGAACAATAATCATTCCTCTTAAGGAACAACACTCCTGCTTGCACTTTTGCTATTCCTCTTAAAGGAACAACACTTCTGCCATATTGTTTTTGCTGTTCCTCTTAAAGGAATAGCACTTTCGCCAGATTGTTTTCACTGTTCCTCTTAAAGGAACAATACTTCCGCCAGATTTTTTTTGCTGTTCCTCTTAAAGGAACATCACTTCTGCCATTTTTTTTTTTTTTCTT
This sequence comes from Pinus taeda, assembly GCA_000404065.3. Lineage (NCBI taxonomy): Eukaryota > Viridiplantae > Streptophyta > Pinopsida > Pinales > Pinaceae > Pinus > Pinus taeda. The sequence continues at coordinate 213,320 of APFE030624635.1, forward strand.
TTCCTTTTAAAGGAACAACCCCCTTCGCATTTTTTATTTCTATTTTTGCCGTTCCTTCTAAAGGAACAACAGTTTTGATTTGGAATATTCTTAGGCTGTTCCACCGAAGGATCAATATTTTATTTCGTGCTTGCTTTATTTGCTATTCTGCTTAAGGAACAACTGCTGTTCCTCTTAAGGAACATCAATTTTGACTGTATCTTTTTCTTTTGTTTGCTGTTCCTCTTAAAGGAACCACAGTTTGGTGTGCAGATGTTCTTTTTGCTATTCCTATTAAGGAACAACAACTGTTCCATCTAAGGAACAACACGTTTTGAGAGCACTTTTTTGTATGTGCGTTTCTTAAAAAACATCATTTAGAGAATTTTTGTGAATGATGGTTCACTGTTCATGATCCCTTCAAGGCACAGATATAAATTTATGCAAGGATACAAAAACTAGAGGATACTAAAATCAGAAAAACAAAGAAAAATCGCTATCCTTAGAGAAATTGCTTTGTATCAATAAGAAAAAAGAGGAAAGGACACAACCATTTATATCACTTTTCTGTCTTTATTTTCACTAAAACTAATTTGATTGATTACTTTTATCATGTTGGTTCTTCCCTAATCTTCATAATTCTCTTGGATCATTATTATTGAATAAGAATAAAGGAATATTTTCCTCTATTGAGATGTTCATACTTATTCCACCATCCCTACTCTTAAGAAGTGTTGAGCCATCCTTTGTATATATATATATATATAGGAAAGTGCTATATAAAAGAAAAAGAAAAAAAAGAAGAAAAAATATATATGATTACTAACAATTCTACGATTTGTTAGATGAAGGATAGGGGGTCTCATCAAGAGCCAACCTACCATGATCATAAGGAAGCATTGAAGTGGCATTCCCACTATGGCCACCACACTAGGGTGATGATCCAAGAGGCACATTAGAAAAATAAAAAAGTTCTTGGAACAAGAGGTCTCATCACGAGTCAACCTGCCCACCTTTCACTCCTTCCTAGTGAATGGCATTGTGATTCATCTGGTTACCAAGCCAACACAATGACCTCCATTCTGACATCACAAATCACTTTCCTAGGCATACATAAAGGATTATGGTTCCAAGGGTGAAAAAGCAACTTTGTCAAGGTTATGAACACCTGTGGGCAACAAAGCTCTGCTGATGGTATTGAAGTCATATTTCTCACACATCAATAGTCATTATAAACCCTTTTTTTATATCTTTATCTTGATTTCAAATGAGATTATGCTTTAAAATCCTTTCGAACCTCTTACACATGAAATATTGTTTGAAAATCAATCATAATGGTTAAAGTGGATAATGACTGCATAAACATTTTTACTTACGACAGTTGTCCTCTTCCCTATTTTTTGCATCATTTCATAGCATTTCCATATCTATTCGTAATTTTCATTATAAACCTCGATTTCAGTAATTTGCTACTTTTTGCAATCATGTCATGGATATATATGTCGTTCCTTTTTTTTACTGTATGGTTGCCATCCAGTACACTGCTCCTCCATTTTTTGGTCGAGGACGACCTATCATATTTCAGGGGGGTATGAGTGACCTCCAAAATACACTGGCAGATGTGTCAATTCCTTATTTGGAGGTACTACGACTCCATCGGATCTCATAAATAGCAAGTTTAACGGTATTGATATTTTCCAATATGCGTAGCTATGTTGTTCCATTGTCATTTTTGTGTTTTGAAAAAATTAACAGTGTGCTAAGCTTAGATGAAATGGGAGGCAGAGAAATACACAACGAGCCATAGGTGCTAATAATTTCTGACGCTGCACGAGAAATTCTAGAGAGAGCAGGATGGATTGCCTACCTAACCTGACTACAGTAGTCCCATGAAACGGTGGCCATCGAATTTCTGTAGAATTTGCAGGAAGATCGTTCCATGGTGAGGGAAGGAAAATAATAGTAACATATGCGGTAATTGTTGAAGTATCTAGACTACCAACTATTGGACCAATATGGACCTAGAAAAAAGTGAGACTTCAAGAGGCCATAGCTATCTTTTGGGATGAAGGACAAAACCTTACCGTCAAAGGAAAAGGAGTCCTGACTACAGCCCCGGGAGAACCATGGGAAGAATTAGTTAGAATAGTGCAAAGCTACATCACATGTGATGGGAGAAAGGATGTGGTAAGACCATGCCATCTCAAATTATTAGCAGTATTAAGACAGAAATGTGCTATAAATTTGCCTGCATATTTAATTTATTTATTGCATGATGCCACTTGGAGCATAAGGAAATCACATCATACAAAAATGGTAGTAAGTCACCATGGTTTAATTTGATTAATAGTCAGTTATAGTCTTGCTCAGCAGTAGACTAGTTGGGAAGAATTGGTATTTTCAATAGACGGGGGATTGGCCTTACCATCCCCGAAAAGAAAAAGAACCACCAACACATCAACTAGACTGCAGAAATGTAGGCATCCCTCCAGATTGAGGAGAAGTAGAGGAATGTTGGGAAATTTCAAAGATAATAGTAGCCAACCCTTAGAAATACAATGCTCTAAGGATGAGCAACCCCCACAACTCGAAGGAGGGGAAACATGGAAGAAGAATTGGAAGAGGAATTGGAGGAAGAAACTGAGTGCTCTGGTGCAAGTCCACTACAAAGCCCATTGTAGGAAGGTGAATTGGCCCAGATTTTGGCCAATATGGGTGAGTATATTCAACCCCAAAGCCTGCTTAACCTCAATATTGAGGCAGGGCAATCACATGAACACTCTGCTCATAGTAAGAGTGCATCCTAGGTGATGAATGACGAGGAAGAAGAAACACAATCGTAGGAACACTCTGCTCATAATAAGAGTGCATCCGAGGAGATGAATGACGAGGAAGAAGAAGAAGCACAATCACATGAACACTCTGCTCACATTAAGAGTGCATCTAAGGAAACGAATGACGAGGAAGAAGAATAAGTAGAAGCTACTCAAGAAGGGGCAGATCAAACTAGGGTTACATCCCCTGAGGAACCTAATCAGGATGATGAGAACACTAAAGAAGTGTTCCAAACAAAAAATATGGGAATAAGCCAGGGTGAGGGCATAGTCCCCAAAGAACAAAACCCAACTGAGCAGCCAAGTCTAGTCAAGGAAACAACTGTTCCTCCCAAGAAGAAGAAGAAGAAGATGAATGAAATCAAGAGGCTGCGAAAGGAACAAAAAATGCCACTAAATGTAATAAAACAACTCAGACAACAAATAAGGGCCCTAAAAATGGGGAAAATCTCAAAAAGAACCCCAAGAACAAGAGATGCAGCCACCCGAATGAAACCCCATAAAATAAAGGCCACAGGGACTCAAGATGAGCCCATATCCATTCAAGATAGCAAGGAACAACATGCGGCTATTATAAACACATCAACCCAAACAGAAGATACACTAGTTTGTAATAAGGACATCCAAATAGAGGCACTGTCCTCTAGCATCATGACCGACTAGACAGTTTATGATAAAGGGACACAAACTATAGGAACTAGATGTTGCAATAAGAAGATCTAGGTAAATATTCAACCCAAAAGTGTTTCGACGGACAATGACCCTAGGGTAGTAAAACTCCAAGAGGATCTGGCACAGGCTCAACAGACTATAGAAAAGCTCACAAAAGAGACTGTTCCTCAGGAAAAATATCAAAAGTTACAGCAACAAGTAAAGAACATCAATGCATCAGAGAGCGAGGCCTTCGATAAATGTCGGAGGGCAGAGGAAAAAGTCGAAAATGTCACAAATAGACTAAAAATAGTAAGGAGTCAAATGGATATTCTCTGTTCTCTATATAAAGATTTCCTAGCATGTAGGGCCCCCAAAAATTATACTTTGTTTTTATTAGAAATATATTTGCAATTAAAAATTAAAGTTGTTAAGGCAGGGAAACCTATAGAGTTGAAAATTATTGATGATTTTATAAATTTTTGTAAACACTATGGAGTCAAAGTTCAATGTTTACTATGTGAATTTTATTTTCATAATTTTATCTTGGAAGAGGAAATGGAGAAGAATCCCAGTCCTTTTGTAGGAGATATCCAGTTTCAAGCATTCATTTCATTTGCTGCCAACTAGTTAAAGTGGCTCAAGGCCCATAACACCTTTCAGAGATAAGAAACGGGTTAGACCTTTGGGTTAGGGGTGAACCAAAAAACCCATTACAACTGTGGATTAAGCATAAAAGCCTAATGAAAAAGGAGGGTGTGATCCAGACATTGGGACCCATCAACAAAGACATTGTCGAACAAGGGGTAGAATATTTCCTGTCTATCAAAGACCATGCTGTAGCAACAGCTAAACTCTGATGGAAGACTTCCAATCAGAATATTCATGACAAAGAGCCATTCAATTACAAAAATTTTAAGTTAGTTGCTGATCACCTGGTTACCTATGGTAACCTCATCTTGAGGGAAGGATTGTATTGGCTAGGTTGTAGATTTCAAAGCCCTATTATCTGGTATCTTACGGTAGAATATAAGGCCATCTATGAATTACCTGAAGGGTAGACAGGGCACGTTTTTGAAGTTTTAGCTACACATCATGGTTTTATACAACTTCATGAAAATCCCTCTCCAGTCTATTCCCTAACTGCCTTGCATGTAAATTACATGGTTTTCATGAGGGCATGAAAAAGGGTAAGCAGGGGGGGTGTTTTGAGCGATGGAAAAGGTATGCATTTTCCATTTATTTCTTTATCTTTTCCTTTGAATCATAAATCCTTTGCATTCTAAAATGGTAATATGTTAAAGAATTATGGTATAATTAAGGAGATTTGTGATTGATACAAAATAACTGATTATTGTCTTTTTCTATACGGAAAATGAAGGAAATGGAAAACCATTATTCGGGAGGAAAAGAAAAAGTAGAAGCAACTGCTATCCCTTCCCCAGGAAGTCGTATCCAGACAAGGAGATCAAGATTGAAGCACATAGTCCAGGAGAAGAAAGGGAAAGTGTGACATCAGCGCAAGAAGACAAAACGATAAACTATAAATCAAAGATAGAGCAAATCCCTCAGGATCCTTTGATCCTGAGGGATCACTGCTTCAGAAATTATCTGTGCTCTTAATATATCTGTCTGACCATTATAAAAAGAGAAAACACTTGTAGCCTAGGGGGCATGTATTATCATTTTGTGGAACTTACTGTTGTGCTGTTACTTTGATCATCGACTCTTGTTGGTTAAAATAGAGTACGATTGCTTGTAAGCTTTTTATAAATGATTAATAAATAAATCAATTGTAGTTCCATTCCTTCCTACTAAATTAGCCCTGCGGTGCTTCACTAGCGGCTAAGGGCCCAGACCTGGTGGATCCACTTGCTATCTGTACCATTATTTTACAGTTCCAATCATGTGATGGTTTGATTTAATTTTCATTTCTTTGAATCACATTGCTTTACAGTTTCATGTCTTTACAAGTTCTAATACTTTATGGAATCATTTTATTGCATATGCTGTGATTGAATCGCGTTTCTGTTCCCTTCCTATCATAACGGGATTATTATCCTTTACCACTTATATCGTTATTCATTTCAGTTATAAAGCCTCGCAATTCATTACAGATTGCTGTTCATTTAGCGTTGCTATTAATTTCTATTAATTTAGCATTGCTGTTCATTCATACTAGATAGGTGTTATTTCTTTCCTGCAAGTATTTGGTTTTGCTTTTAAGTATTTTGCAAAGAGCGTTTTTACTACATTTCTGTTAGCAACATTAGTGATCTATCATTTCCAGTTAATTGCTTTAGTGTGGAGTGTAAGATCAACAACTGTAAAGGACATTGGCTATCACTATCTAAGTTCTCAGATTGTGGATCTTGTTTATATTTGATTTCATTTATATTAGTTAACAGAGGAAAGTGTTATCAATGCTGCATCCTTGACTGATAAATTGCTGTAGTTTTCTGAGTGAATGATTTAAGTTCCAGAGCAATAAGTTTCTTTTGATTGCAATTAGATTTTATTTCAAGCATCCGTTTACTCTTGTATTTAGCACTCTACTGCAAATTAGAAAACACTACTCTTGAAATAAATTGCCCGCCTCAGACTGAGTACACTCTTGAAATAAAAAATCGTACCTGGATTGATAATTAATGTAGGATAAATAGGAGTTCAAAAGACACCTTTTATACCTCCTCTCCAAAAGGCAACCTCTTGCATATGGAAGGCTGTAAATATATAGAGGAGTGGGGTAAGTTGGGAGTTATTATCATTTTACTAATCTTAGGATTTAGATCCACTTTTGATGTGAGGATGAGATCTAAGGATAAGGGATGGAAACTACAAGGTAGGATAGGATAGGATTCGAGAGTTTAATATGAGGTAAATGGTTACAACAGATCCCGAGTTTCTAAAAGCAATGCGGGTGCAAGGAAGGCAACCTGTAGGTGATCAACATAGGCCACAGTGGAGCAACCTGTAGGTGAATGCTGTCTAGCAAGAGGATAGGGTACGTTGGTCCTAAAACTAGCTCAAATGATGTAGTTTAGGGTAGAAACTATGGGGAATGAGAGAGTCATGCATAAGGCTTTGTGCAATATGATGTAAAGGGGGAATATGATGTTGATTGATCCCATTAGGAGGCTGATTGATAAGATGAGACAAAATATCCTATAATAGAGTGCCCCCTAAAGTGCAAGGTCAGAGATGGTGACTGATGACTGAAGTGATTTACCTTGTGACAAGTCGGGATCAAGAACAACTAGCAAGCTTCATCTTTTGTTACAAAAAATTTACATCATGGCATTTTTTTTTTGATGGAGGCATACCCATACTCATCACATAAGCTAACATTACATGTATAATGATCAAAAGACATGTCCATTTATAACTAATGGTGGACCCATGACTGATGGTAGCAACTAGTTCCAGTCATGATCAAACTACTCAAAACACGTAAAGGTCAAGAGGCTGGCTAATAAGACTACTCATCACAACAGTTCCTCAGGAAACGGTAAAAACCAAGTGAAAGCATATGATCAATGAAGTAGACGATGACAATGGAATGAGAAAACCAAGGCTCATCTAGCAAAAACAGGTTGATAAAAAAAAAGGCAATCACGAGAGATAGGATGAAATTGGTTTCATTTTTTACATAAGATTGAAACATGGGCAACTATGCTTGAAAATGGTTTCATTTTTTACACAAGCTTGAAACATGGGAAACTATGCTTAAGATTGGTTTCATTTTTACACAATCTTGAAACAGAGAAAAAATATTGATCAGGTGCTCAGTATTTAGCTCAAAAATAAAAGTTATCAGAATGGCACGAAACATAAATGACCGTGCCCATATCGGAAAAATGATCCTAACACAACTCGTTTCACTGAAAACCAAGTTCGTATGAGGAAGTTATTGTGTTCTATTCGCTTTGCTAAACATGCAAAATCTGCAAAAAAAAATACACAGTCGCTGCACAATCAACAGTCTGTACTGCTGATGTGGCAGGTGACTGTGTAGGGTCAATTTGGTCAAAATCCAATCACAGTTTGACAAGTGGCATATTCTCATTGGTTTTAAGATATGTGTGTTGGCATAATTTTATTGGTTAACATTTGGGCTAATGAGAGAATGCCACGTGGAAGGCCTAGAGGCTGCCATGTGGCACCTCCCAACAGCATCCGTAGACTCAACAGTGGAGCAAAATTTTATTGGAGGTTCTGGGGTTCAACCCCACGACCTCCCTCCACAGACCAAAGCCTTCTACCAACTCCGCTACCAGTTGTTGCTTACCCCTATAGCGGACCATACATATTTACACTGTAATAGTTATTGGTATGGCGGTTAGGGGAGGGCCACCCTGCAAGCCAACACTCCCCATGTGAACACAACAACAGTCACCGCAAGTAGTTATGGAAATGGATATGACAAACGACTCCACAAACCTTCACCGCAACAGTTAGGCCACATGTGAACGCATGTAAAGGTGTGTGGTTATGGTTATGTTAATTTCTGAGCTCCAAAATTGTAATGGTCACCAAGTGAACGGATTTGATGGCTATGATGGAGGTCAGCTAACCTAGCGGCCAATGCTACAACATCATGATGTTTAACAAACCATGACATGTATCACCTCCGACGAAACTGCCAACAATTTCAGAAATGATCAGGTTTATCTGCATAATTAAGCGTTAATCCTCGTTTAACATTCAACTAATCTGCAGTTAACTTTGAGATTAAATTGGCAGAGTTTTGGTGGTTTTGACTTTTTTTGTGCCAACTCCTAATTTAGTGGCCCTAACTGGAGTCATTTCAGTTTTGGAGGAGCTTTTCAAGGAAAAAACTATCTGAGTCATAACTGGAGCAATTTTCGACCAAATTGAGCTCATGAAAAGGTGTTCCTAGCTAATTTCAACTTTATGAACACATTGGTGTAGGTATTAGGAGTAGTAGAGCTTTGTAAACAACATTTTTTCCCATATTGAGCTAATACAGAGGCCCAAGCCATGGAAGTTGGACCAAGGAGATGTTGGCCAAGAGGGGTGAACTCCTTCATCAAAACGTTGTGTTAAAGTTTCTCTTTGATGGTTTGTTGCAATTTGAATGTTTGATGTTCAGTACTTTCCTTTTAAGCTGTTTTTCTCATGAATGTCTCATTAAACTTGATGAAATTTACCTGTTTCAATCACCAAGCAACATAAGGAAACTTATGCACAGGAAGCAATGAACAAGCACATGTTTATAAATCTGTAATTGAAATTAGCACAACAAAACTAACATTCAATAACATATCAAGTTTGAACGCAATGACAGTACCACAAGAAATTATGAAAACAACTATGTCAAACAGATCCACAAACCTTCACCACAATAGTTAGGCCACATGTGAATGCATGCAAAGGTATGCGGTTATGGTTAAGTTAACTGCTGGGCTCTAAAACTGTAATGATCATCATGTGAATGGATCCGATAGCTACAGTGGAGGTTAGCTAATCTGGCAGCTAGCGCTATGAAACCGTGATGTTTAATAAATCGTGACATGTGTCACCTCCAACAAAACCACCAACAGTTTCAGAAATGGCCAAGTTTATCCACGTAATTAAGTGTTAATCCTAGTTTAGCATTCAACTAATCTGGAATTAACTTTGAGATTAAACTGGTGGAGTTTTGGTGGTTTTGACATTTTTGGCGCCAAATCCTAATTTAGCGGCCCTAACTGGAGCCATTCTAGTTTTGGAGGAGCTTTTCAAGGAAAAAACTATCTGAGTCATAACTGGAGAAATTTTCGACCAAATTGAGCTCATGAAAAGGGTTCCTAGCTAATTTCGGCATTATGAACACATTAGTGTAGGTATCAGGTGTAGTAGAGCTTTGTAAACAACATTGTTTTTTCTATATTGAGCTAATAGAGAGGCCCAAGCCATGGAAGTTGGACCAAGGAGATGTAGCCTAGGAGGAGTGAAATCCTTCATCAAAACATTGTGTTAAAATGTCTCTTTGATGGTTTGCTATACTTTGAATGTTTGCTATTCAGTGCTTGCCTTTTAAGCTATATTTCTCATGAATGCCTCATTAAACTTGATGAAATTTACTTGTTTCAATCACCAAACAACCTAAGGAAACTTATGTACAGGAAGAAATGAAGAAGCACATGTTTATAAATCTGTAATTGAAATTAGCACAACAAAACTAACATTCAATAACATATCAAGTTGGTATAAGATCTAGGTTGATTTTCTAGACGCTTGAGTTTTATGCAATTAGGGTTTTAATGGTTGCAAAATTGTGATGCTTACAAGGTTAAAGTTGCAGAGAGGAGAAATGAAATTGTTGGTTGCAACTCCTGAGGTTATGCCTAGAAGAAGGAGCTCCATAAGGCCACAATATCAACCACCCAAAGTTCCAATTCTAGCTGCACTTGAAACTCCTTAAGTTTTAACTTCAACTGAGACTGAAGAGGTACAAGTGGTAGCCGTTTCTGAGCCTAAATCCACAACCATTATGTATGGAGAAAGAGATCCTAAAGGTCCTTCTTTAGAAGAGGAAGAATTCAAGAAAGCTTTCTTCACTTTAACTGAGATGGTTAAAGTCCTCTATGAAGAGATTAACACTAGAATGGTTGGAGAGAGTTCTAAACCTCCACACGGAGAAGGAATCTCAGGAGACAAAAAAGATGATAAGAAGGAATCCAAGGGTAATGATGGAAATCCACCTCCATCTCCACCATACTCATCATCTTCATAATCTCACTCAACATCATCTTCCACTACCAACACTGAAACTGTCCATACTCATTCAAAAACCCCAAAAGGAAAAAATCCCTTACTCAAATTGGACATAAAATTTTAACTTCCCATGTACAATGGAGAGGTGAATGCAGAAAAGTAAGACAATTGGATTTGAAAATTGGAGGTATATTGCAGAATTAAGAACCTTCAAGAAGACGACATAAAGATCTAGTTGGCTTCATTGAGGCTAGAAGGAGAAACATTAGTCTGGTGGGAAGCAAAGACTCAAGAGGAAATGCAAATTCATGGTAAGATATCCATTTCTTAGGTTGAATTTGTTTCTGCAATTAAAAGAAAATTTTACCCTTTAGCTTATATGCAAAAATTCATTAGGAGTTGGCATAATTTTAGGCATCTCAAAGGCCAAACAATCCAAGACTATACACAAGAGTTTAGAAAGAGGGCATTGTTGTTAGGAGTAAACTTGAATTCCCAAGATACAATGTTGAAATATATTGGGGGTTTACATTCTTATTTGAAACATACTATCCTTATGTTCAATCCAAGAAATTTGGACGAGGTTTGTGTGCAAGCCACACACCTTGAAGCAAGGGGAAAGAACATTCAGGAATAGGTTAGTAAGAAGAAGCCTTTCAAGGGTAAGGAGAAAGATAATGGGGGAAATGGAAGGGAAAGAAGAATGAAAATGTGAAGAAAGAAGGGGAGAAAGCCATATGCCAGCATTGCTCCAAAGCTAGGCATGATGAAGCCCATTGTTGGAAATTATATATCAAACTAAGGCCCAAGAAACAAAACAATAAGGGAAAATAAAAGACGACCGCTACCACACAACATGACCTTGGTTCAGATTCTGGTGATGAGACCAAGATTTCATCCATGGTCAAAAAAGGGAAAGAAACTGTTGCAAGTACTATTTCCTCACATAGTCAAAACAACACTCCAAATGAAGAATCAATAATAGAGTTGTTTCATGTAAGGGTAATTTCAAATCATACAAATATTGATGCATTATTTGATAGTGGTTCACAATCAAACTTAATTTTAGAAGACTTGGTTAAAAATCTCAACCTTGAAACTGTACCTCATCATAAGCCATATCCATTAGGTTGGATAGTTAACAATGCAAACTTACAGGTTACAAGGAAGTGTTTTTTCAAGTTTGCCATTACTGAAAAGTTCATTGATGAAGTTGAGTTAGATGTAGTTCCACTTGACATCTCAAGAATCATTTTGGGTAGTCCTTATTTGTATAATAGGAAAGAAATATTTTATCACCATGAAAACAAATACATATTTCTCAAGAATGGGGTGGAGTACATTGTGAGAGCCCATCAAAAAAAGCTGAACATTTCTTTGGTTAATGCAGGGCAGATGAAGAGACTAGTAAAAGCAAAGTAAAATTTTTGTACTTCTCATGATAAAAAAAATAATGATATTGATTATGAATATTTTGAAGGTTATGATGACAAATTGAAATCTGATTTATTTGATGTGGTAACCAAGCATGGCGATATGTTTTAGGAACCAAAGGGGTTAACTCCCAAGAGGGGAATTTAGCATGAGATATAACTGCAATAGGATGTTCCACTTCCAAACATTGGCATGTATCCCATGTCAATTATGGAGAGCATGGAAATCAAGAAGAAAATTCAAGAACTATTGAACAAAGGTATCATACACCCATCCACTTCGCCATGTGGTTCACCCATTGTTTTGGTGCCAAAGAAGGACGGAAATTGGCACATGTGTGGATTTCCATGCACTGAAGAAAATCACGGTAAAGAATTGTTATCAACTACCAAGAATTGATGATTTTCTTGATCAATTGAGGTATGCAAAGTATTTCACTAAGTTAGATTTACGAAGTGGTTATCATCAAGTTAGAATAGCTAAAGAGGACATTTGGAAAACCACATTTAAAACTAAACAAGGATTGTTTGAGTGGCTTGTTATCCCTTTTGGTCTTACAAATGATCCAACTACTTTCATGAGAGTTACGAATGATGTATTGAGACCATTTATAGATGAATTTGTCATTGTATATTTAGATGATATACTCATATTTAGAAAATCCAGAAATGAACATGTCATGCATGTAAACAAAGTACTTGATGCCTTGAGAAAAGAAGAATTGTTTTTAAAGATGCCAAAGTGTGAATTTGGCAAGTCTTCTTTAGTGTATTTGGGATACATTGTTGGAGGAGGTGAGCTGAAGATAGAACCCTCTAAAGTTGAGGTCATTTTGAATTGGCCCAAGCCCAATATAGTTACAGAGGCAAGAAGCTTTTTAGGGCAAGCACAATATTGGATAAATTTTATTGCTAATTTTTCTTCCATTGCAGCTCCATTACATGCATTGACAAGTGTCAAGAAAGTATTCCATTGGGGAGATGTACAACATAAAGAATTTGATGATTTGAAGGAAAATATCAGCTCAACACTGGTATTGGCACTTCCAAATCTTAGACAACCATTCAAGATCCAAACAGATGCTAGTGATTACACCATGGGAGCAGTTCTTATGTAGCATGGTAAGCCCATTTCATTTCATTCTAAAATTTTTAATGGAGTTGTAACTAACTATCCCACTTATGACGAAGAACTTTATGCATGGGTACAAAGTGTTAAGAAATGGAAACACTACTTGATGGGAAAAGAAACCATTATCCATACTGACCATCAACCATTGCAGTATTTACAGTCACATTCAAAGTTGCAGCAGTCACGACATTTTAGATGGATGGGTTTTCTACAACAATTTCATTTGGTTATCAAGTAAGAAAAGGGAATTTACAATAAGGTAGCTGATATGCTTTCAAGGCCTATTGTAAATTCATCTGTTATACTCAAGCATAATTATGTTTTGTATGAAAGTTACATTGAACAATATGCAAATGATAGTGACTTTCAAGATGTGTATGCAAGATTGAGTCAAGGAAATGAAATTGAAGAGTTGGATTATCATGTGCAAAACAATTTGTTATATAATTTGAGAAAGTTGTGTATTCCACAGGGAGAAAGAAACAATATCATAAAGGAGGCACACACTTCATTGATTGCTGGACACTTTGGTGTAGGAAAGACATTAGTGAATCTCCAAAGGTATTTTTATTAGCCACACATGTTTGATAATGTTTCTCGTTTCATAAGAGGATGTTCTTTGTGCGCAACAAGTAAGCCTAGCAATAGGAAACTTGGATTGTACACCCCACTTCCGGTACTTTCACGTCCATGGGAGAGTATCTCAATGGATTTTGTAGGAGGTCTTCCATTGTCAAAGAAAGGTCATGATTACTTGTATGTAGTTGTAGACAGGTTCAACGAAATGCACATATTAACACCATGTCAAAATAAAATTACAGCTGAACAAACAACTCATCTTTTCTTTGAAAACATTTAGGTTCATTTTGGTATTCCTACTTCTATTGTAAGTGATTGAGATTCTCGATTTGTTGGGAATTTTTGGTCAAATTTGTGGGACATGATGGACACAAAGTTGAAGAAGAGTACAACGTTTCATCCAAAAATAGATGGACAAACCAAGGTAGTCAACGGAATAGTCATTCATCTTCTTATAGTATATTGCAGCAAACATCCCAAGTTGTGGGATGAACAGTTGCATTGCATACAACATGCATATAACAGGGCAACGCATTCTTCCATAAACACATCACTATTTGAGGCATGTTATGAGTAGTTTCCAAGATTTCCATTAGACTCCATCTTTGAGAAATATGTCACCATCAATGGTCATCGTGACATTGATAAGGCAAGGAAGTTCATAGAGAAAATTCAATTGATATATCATACAGTGCAGGAACAACTTGAGAAAAGTCAAAGCAACTACAAAGCAAGGCATGACAAACATTGGGTTGATCACAAATTTCAAGTTGGTGACGAAGTTTGGTTATATATTAGCAAGGAAAGACTTCAAGCGGAAGGTAAAAAGCTTAAGACAATCCGTTATGGTCCTTTTAAAATTTTGGAAAAGATTGGTAACAATGCATTTAAGCTTGATTTGCCTCCTTATATGCAAATATACTCTATTGTTAATGTTGAGAATTTGAGATTGTTTGAGCCTCCTTTGATTGATGATCAAGGAGAGAACCTTTAGCTGCCATCAACAGATGATTTCTCGCCAGAATATCTTGATGAACTTCAACAGGATCTCATACTTGATAGAAGAACCACGACTTCGAAAAGAGAGGATGTCGAATACCTTAGAGTGGGACTTAAGGGACAAAAGCCTTCTAAAGCCAAATGGTTGTAGATTGAGAAGGTGAGGGAGATGTACCCTCACTTGTTGAACAATTGATAGTATATTTTGGGGTCCAAAAGGCTTCTAGTGGGGAGGAATGATCAGGTGCTCAGTATTTAGCTCAAAAATCAAAGTTCCCAGAATGGCTCAAAACCTGAACGACCACGTCTATCTCAGAAAAATTATCCTAAGACAACTCATTTCACTCAAAACCAAGTTCATATGAGGAAGTTATTGTGTTCTATTTGCTTTGCTAAACAATGGTAATTTGCAAAAAAAAAATACACAGTCACTGCACAGTCAGTAGTCTATAATGCTGACATGGCAGGTGACTGTGTAGGGTCAATTTGGTCAAAATTCAATCATAGTTTGACAAGTGGCATATTCTCATTGGGTTTCAGATAGGTATGTTGGCATACTTTTATTGGTTAACATTTGGGCCAATGAGAGAATGCCATGTGGCAAGCCCCAAGGCCACCACCTGGCGCCTCCCAACAGCCTAGGTAGAATCAACAGTGGAGAAATTTTTATTGGAGGCGCTAGGGTTCGATCCCGCAACCTCCCTTCGCAGACCAAAGAATTTTCACTTGAGTCCTTATTATTTTTTATTTTTTCTTTTCTTCAGTGAATTGGTGAAGTGGAAGCTAATACATGCTCCACTACCATCACTGTTTTATTCAGACCTTCAATAAACTCTCGTTGGGAGAGGGGTTTCTTGTAGACTTTCAACCGATGTCCATTTACAAGCTTGGGGATGGATTCATCATCAATGGTTCTGATAAGAACTGAACCATTGTCATTACATTTCTCCACAGTGTAGGGTCCCAACGATCTTGTCCTCAGCTTGCCTTTGAAATATTTGTATCTTGAATCATAGAGTAGTGTCTAATCTCCCTCTTGGGATTGCTTCTCCTTGATATTTTGGTCATGCCATATATTTCTCTGAAGTTGAAATACCTCTCTATGGAGAAGGGCTTGCAATCTATACTCATCCAATCCATTGAGCTGAAGTAATCTCTCCTTCTGTTCATGGCTGAGGTCTAGGTCCAGTTGAGCTTCCATCCTTAGTGTATTGAACTCAAATTCTATTGACAACAAATCCTTCTTCCCATAGGCTAGTTCATAGGGTGTGAACCTAGTGGTGGTCTTCCATGTGGTGTTGTAGGCCCAGGTGGCCTCAACTAATCTGTCCGCCTAGTTTTTTTCTGCTGCTGCTCACTACCTTGGTCAGGATCCCTTCCAATGCTTTGTTAGTGACCTCCACCTACCTATTGGCTTGTGGATAGTAAGGGGTGGAAGTCCTGTGCTTTATTTTATGATGTGTGAGAAGGTATTCAATCAAATTGGAAGTGAACCGACTGCCCTGATCTGTGACCAACTCTCTTGGATACCCAAACTTGTAGAATATGTTTTCTCTCAAAAACTCAGCTACTTTTTCCTCTGTCGTTGCTTTGATTGCTTTTGTCTCTTCCCACTTTTTCAGGTAATCGGTGCACATAATGATGTATTGTTTCTTCTTTGAAGGAGGATTGACAGGACCCACAAAGTCCATGGCCCACTTCTCAAATGGCTCAAAGGTCACTTGAGGTTGAATTGGCATCTCATCCTTTGGAGTAAGTTTCCCCATCCTCTGACATCGGTCACACTCGCTGGTATATCTCCTCACATCCTGATGAAGAGTGGGGTAGTAGTAGCTTGCTTGCAATATCTTGAAGGTAGTTCTTTTTGCTGCAAAATGACCTCCACAAGGCTCGTCATGACAGGTCAGGAGGATGTCAAAGACTTCCTCCTCCCTAACACATCTTCTTAAGATCTGATTTGGGCCAAGTTTGAAGAGATTGCCCCCAATCCAGGTGAAAGGGGTGCTTTTCCTTACTATCTTTCTCTTCTCTTTTCAGGACAGGTGTGGTGGGAACTGTGATGAAACCAAGTAGTTTGCTATATCAGCAAACCATGGAGAGACTACTGAGACAGAAAATATATGTTCATCTGGCATTTGGTCATCCACCACTCCTTCTTCACCTGTGGGAAAATTTACTCTAGACAAAAAGTCAGCAACAACATTTTCTTTACCAGGCTTATCAATAATGGTTAAATCAAACTGTTGTAGTAAAAGAAACCATCTAATAATGCGAGCATTTACATCTAGTTTGTTCATTAAATATCTAATTGCAGCATGATCAATGTGCAGGTTTGATAGCCTGTGATATGATGTCTGAATTTGTTTAAGGAATACACGACAACTAGGAGTTCCTTCTCGGTCACTGTATAGTTTAACTCTGCCTTTGACAAGTTCTTGCTTATAAAGTATATGGCATAAGGAAAATTTTCATCAATTTGTCCCAAGGCTTCTTCTATTGCTTTGTTCGAGGCATCTGTGTGAATGTGGAAAGGTAGGGCCCAGTTTGGGCCTCCGAGAATTGGGGCAGTTACTAGCTTGCTCTTCAAGGTATCTAAGGCTTCTTGACAATTTTCTGACCATATGAACTCATCTTTGCCTAAGAGGCCAAACAAAGGAGAGGCTAGCTTGCTAAAATCTTTTATGAATCTCATGTAATACCCAGCTAAGCCTAGGAAACTTCTGACATCTCTCACCTTTTGAGGAGGTGGGACCCTTTGGATGATGGAAATTTTGTTGGGGTCCACTTGTAGTCCTTGCTGAGATATTGCATGACCTAACACTGTCCCTTCAGTCATAAAAAATTCACATTTTTCTGGACTAAGGGATAAGTTCATCTCAATACACTTGTCTAGAACTTTTTCTAGGTTAGATAAAGCTTCCGGAAAGTCATAACCATAAGGAGTAAAGTCATCCATGTATATCTCTACTGCATCATGAAATAATTCAGAAAATATACTCAATACCGCTCTTTGGAAAGTGGTTGGAGCATTGCACAAATTAAAAGGAAGGACTCGATATGCAAAGGTGCCCCAAGGACAAGTGAAAGTGGTCTTATCTTGGTCTTCCGGGATGATTTGAATATGATTGTACCCGCTAAACCCAACTAGGAAAGAGAAAAACTTTTTCCCTGCTAGATCGTCTAACACTTGATCTATGAAAGGTAAAGGAAAATGGTCCTTTTTAGTGGCTTTGTTCAATTCCTGATAGTCAACACAGATTCTTTACTTACAATTTTTCTTTGGCACTAGCACCAAAGGAGAGACCCATTCACTATTAGAGATGGGATAGATGAATCTTGCATCAAGCAATTTCTGTAGTTCATCCTTAACAATATCTTTAAGTGTTGGATTCATCCTCCTTTGAGGCTGCCTCACTGGTTTGCAATCTTCCTTGATGTATATATGATGAGTACATACTGAAGGGTGCACTCCCTTCATCTCCTTATAACTCTAGGCGAAGGCATCTATATGTTTTCTTAGTAGGGTGCACAGTTCCTTCTCCTGGGAAGTGGATAGGGATGGATTGATTTTCAAGGTTCTTTCTTGGTCGAACTCTATACTCTTAACACAGAGAGAAGTAGGATCAGCCACATAGAGATCAGTTGAGGGGTTGTTTTGGGTTTCTCTTACTATGTCGTCTAATGGTGATACACTAGGAGGTGGATTCTGAATCAAATTTTCGATCATACCATTCTCATCTTGCGGTTTTCCCCCATGGCGGTTTCTAATGCACAAAGTGGTGTAGAATAAACTTCATCCTCATCTTCCTCCTCCAACCAGAGAGGTAGATCATGTTCTAGTAAGGGTTTGGAAGGAGGATATAGGATGAACTTCTTGGACATGTGCCCATTCTTTATGGTCATGTTCCTAGCTCGACAGCTGATGTAGGCATCAACTGTAGCCAACTAGCGTCTTCCCAGAATGAGAGGATACCCAGTGAGCTTTGCCTTTGGCTGGAGAACTAAGAAATCAACAGGGTACTCCCAAGAATCAATGGAGACCATAACATCTTCCACAATCCCCTCAGGGGTCACGGTGGAGCAGTTTGCTAGCTATAGCATGGTCGTGGTCTTCCTTAAGGAGACCTGGAGGTTGAGTTTGAGCATTGTGTCCTTTTTCATCACATTAATGGTAGCTCCCAGATCAATCAAGGTATTCAGGATCATTGTGCCATTGATGTGGACATCAACTACTGGGCTTCTAGAGTCCAAATATTTTGGATAGATTACCTACCCCAACATCAGGTCGGACAATTGTCTTATGACATTGATGGTTGGGGCATCTCTCTTGCGCCTTAATGAATGCCTAAAGCACTTCTCTTTGATCAACCTATTGTAGATAGGCACATCTTTTATGGCTTGGAGAAATGGTATCTTTACACATAAATGTTTCAATTCTCCCAGGAGTTCAGTCTCTTCTGGGGTAGGCTGGACTGTTACTGATGGTCTCTCAGGAAAGGGTGGATTTGCTTTAGGTTTGCTTTCCTCTTTATCTTCCTCAACCTACCTGGGTGGAGGTTGGCTATTTGGGAGGACTTTCCCAGATCTCAAGTTAATTTCTTGAATCTCCACAACATAAGTTAGGCATGATGGTTCCCCACTATACACTTACTGGGCTTGTCTATTGTTTGGGTTCAGATTGGGCTAGGCAGGCATTTGGGGTTGCGTTGGTGGAGTAGAAGGTAATGGTTGTGGTTGGGTAGGTGGTGGAGGCATAAGAGCAGGAGGAGAGTTGTATTGGGGCCTCCACCCCTAATGAGATGCATTCCACTAAGGCTACGACTGAGCATAGGATTGAAATGAATGGGTGGCTAGTTGGGCATGATATTGAGATGTGAAGGACCAAGGAGGTGGTTTGGACTAGGAAGGATGAGCAAGGGGACCCCAAGAAGGTATGGAGGGCACTTGGTTGGGGTTGTAGTATGCATGAGATGTCCCTTGCATCCTCTGTTGGTATGGTTTAGGCCCATGCAACCTTCTTTGGTTTATGTAATAGAGTTGTTTAGTGACTCCCTCAGCCCCATTGATATACAACTTTAAGTCCGGGCAAGGAAGGGCACTTATCTGTAGAATGATTTTCTTCACAGACTGAACAAACCTCTATAGAGTTCAATGGGCATTCATTCCTAGGATGCCTCCTGGTGCATATAGGGAAAAAAATGGCCAAAGCCTTCTCTACATCCTCTTGGTTTCTCTTGATATGTAAGGTATCCATTTACATGGCAAGAGTCTGCTACATCTCACTCTTGAAGTCTTCCAGCATGTTTCCAATTTCACCTTTAATGGATGAGTTGGAGGAAGAGGTACTGGCTATGGGTTGACACTCGCTACCTTTCTTTCTGGTTGCTCTAGAATGGCTTCTAAAAACAATCTTTATGTCCTCATAGGATAGTTGGTAGATGTCTCCCCCAGCTAGTAGATGGAGGGTATTTAAAAGGTCTTCCCGAATTCCCCTGAGCAGGACCAACTTCAGAGACTCAGGGTCAAGTGTAGACCCAACCCTTTTGTAACTAAGCTGGAACCTCTCTTCATAGTCTTCCAGGGACTCATCACTTCCTATGGTCATTCGAAAGATTTCTTCTTTAGTATCTTTTGACCTACAATAGTCTCGATACTTGTTGTTAAAGGCTTGTTGCATCTGAGCCCAAGTTGTGATGCTATTTCCAGGTAATCCCATGAACCAGCACAATGCTACATCCTTGAGAGTAGAAGGGAATAATTTAAACTTTTGCTCATCTTCTGCATATTCATAAGTTTAACAGATGAAAGAAAACTCAAACAAGAAGATTTCAGGATATTCTGTAGTCAGACCATGGAAATGAGGTAGGGTGAAAGGGCTTATATTCTTCATTTTGGTGTCCCCATTGGTCTCCCGAATGGGAAAGGTACCCTCTATTCTCTCTCCATTCCCACTAGCATTTCTGTTTTCAGCCATTGGCTCCAAAGGAATGTTTTCTTCTTCTTCTTCCCCTATAGGTTCTTCAAATATGTCTGGCTATTCACCTACAGGTTCTTCCTAATCACAACCACTGAAGAAGAGAGAAGGTTGGCTGTGTGAAGCAGTGGGAGTGTTAGGCAAAAATTTTCCTGAGTTATCTCTATTCCTACGAGGCATGAAAGGAAATCTTTTTGGTTGGTTTTTGTTTCTTTTTCCCCACACTGACAATACTTGTATAAACTAAGATTATGATTGAAAAAAACAAATTGCAACTAACTGAAATGAACTTGCTGAAATGAAATTTGCAGAATTGAAGAGGAAAGAAAGGAAATGCAAAACTGAAGGAAAAGGAATGACTAGTCTACTTTTGTTGAAATAAACTATTAGCAGAATGTTGCAATAGAAAATAGAAGAAAGCAGTAATCACAGAATACTCTGACGCTTCCTTGGCAACAACGCCAAAAAGTGTTGAGCACCAGTATTGCAACAATAATGCTGCAACTCCTGGGCTACCTACTTTACTCTTATCAACCTGGTAGTTTGTAACAAACTTGGAAGCGTCGGTGTTGTATGCACAAGTACTAGTTCTCACTACAGGTTGTCACTTGGTCAGCTGGCACAAGATCACTAGGAGCTCGAGTCAACTTCTATGGATTCTAGAAGAAGCTCTATATGTGATGAAAGGAAATAAAAATAGATGCTATTCTAACTGCAGAAAGGAGAAAGATTGCAATGTAAAGCAAACCTAGTGAACCCTAATTAACCAACTAATTCTACTTTTGCAAAAAGCCCTATGAAAACCATGAAAGGAATGAAATTACCTATTCAAGGAAGTAAACAACATCTAACTATGCTATTTCTGGAAGTAAATAAGTAAAAAACATATTTTTGGATTTTTATGTATTTTTATATGAATTTGACATGCATGTAATTTATTGTGTGTGAGTGTGGTAGTGAATAGGTGGTGCTGAAGGGCATTTTTGGGACTTGAGAGGATGTAGGATGGTGTGGATGGATCCTAGGAGGTCTCAGGTGGACTTCTGGAGGCTTTTCCCACACTCGGCCTTCAAAAGAAAGCCTACAGGGAAATCTACAGGAGGACATAGGAAATCTACAGGAGGAAAATAGGGAATCTACAGGAGGAGGCCGAGAGTAGTTTTCACTATTTTGGGGGTGTGAGAGTGGGTGAAAAAGGCGGATGAAGGTTGGAATGAGGTGTTAGGGTGCCTAAGGTCTACCATAAATCACCAAGAGAGAAAAATATGATTGGGTTTGCTCAAGAAGAGAGGAAGAAGTTCTATGGAAAAATGCAGGAAACTAGGGCAGAATTGAAGTGAGATTTGGGAAACCTATAGGGCATGGATCAGATGGAGGGTGTGATTGCTGATAAGCTAGCCTACTTTTGGAAGAGATCTGCTACATAGAAACAGACAATCAACTCTATGAAAGGAAATACTAAGAAATGTTGTAGGAAAGGAAATATTGAAAGAAGACTATTGCAAATCAAGAAGTGAGCATTATGAAGAAGATCTAAAGCAAAGCAAATATGGACTATTAACCTACTAAAAAGCTGCAAACACTAGAAGTCCTATGAAGGAGGAAAAATTTGTGTTTTTGGGGCAGCAAAAGGGTCTTTGCCTCAAATCATGGTCCCAAAGGGAGGAAGAGAGGCCAAGGCACTGTTGCCAGCCTTTTCAATCATTGTTGATCACTTTTTAACTTGCTACAGAAAGCACAAATGGAAGCAAACTACTGAATCATCAAAAGAAACCTATTCTTAACCATAAAAGAAATACATCTTAAAATAACCTAATCTATAAACTGAAATAAAACATACAAATACAAGTAAAGAGGTGCTTGGCTGCTTGGATTGGGACCTAACCCAAGAGCTTCATCTCTCTGAGGTAACTCAGTGCTAGCTCAAAAATGATCAAATCTTTATTATCAAAACAATAGCAAGATTACATGAAACTGTCACAAAATAATAAGCTTGAAGTTGGAGCAGAGTTTACATAAGCAAAAATCCAACAAAAATTCGACCGTAGTGAGGCCCTAGGCCCCTCTACTTATAAAAATGAAGCTACCAATAGATTCCTTAAAATCAGGGAGGCTTGGCTCCCAAAACTTGAGATAATCATCAATCATCCTCCACTTGCTCGGTTGCCTTCTAGTGCATGATTCGGCTGCTTGTACTTCGAACTAAATGAAGGGGAATTTGAAGTGAGGAGTAATAAATGAGGGGGATTCCCTCCTATAAGTCCTATCCTCTTTCCACTTCAAGTTATCGCTGCCATTTGTCCACTGGATCCTTGACTTTTACCTCAAAATCCATCAATAATATGCGTTAAACACATGTTAGACCACATGGCACAATAACTAACTCAACTCACTCTATAAGCATAAATATAATCAGAAAATCATACAATAAGCTAAGATAATGGTTGATTTGACTAGGTTAGGAGGTAAAATGAGCCCATATAGTTACCCATTTATGAGGATCATCAGTAGCCCTTAGCATATGGTAGTCCGTAGATCCACTTGAGAAACAGTTTCCATTTGAGAGTAGCCACATGTATAACTCTATGTAAAGAATTTTTTGACATAATATAATGAGCAGCACAACAACTACGAGTGGTTTTTTACCCTAGAGAGGGTTTCCACCAAACATCTTTTTGAACATTTTGTGATTTTTTTATGGTTGCATATTTATTTGGTGCTTTAATTTATGGTTTTGTGTTTCAATTTGTGTATGGTGTAAAAGTTTAAGTAATTGCAGAAAAAATTTAAAAGTGCCAAACCATTGATTCAACCCCCTCTCTCATTAGTGATCTAGTTTCCAACAACTAGAAATGTCTCATTAAGATAAGGGTGATGGTGACATCTATTTCGAGTTTTGAGAATTCGATAGAAAGAAAAAATATATCCCACTTCTCTAACTATACCTAGGGAATTGGATTAGTAGTTGAGCACTTCACCAAGGGTAAGGTGGGGTGTTTATAGGTGGTATCAAAGCATCCAAGTTCAACACTTGGACAGGATGGGCTCTATCATGGGAAAGTGACAACAAAGTTTCCTGCAAAATGGCTTTCATAATAATTTTATGATAATTAACTAAACTAAATTTTAGGTGTTAAAAGTCGATCTATAATTGATTTATTCTTGCATGGTAGATACACTGACATGATGATTTAAGTATGTGGCATAGTAATAATGCATGTATCCCTAGTTTAGGGATGGAGCTCAACTCTGAGCATAAGATATGAATGCGATTATGATGGTATCCTACTCATAACGTTGGGTTCAATTGCTACTAACCACAATGATGTTCGACATGTTATTGTGATAACTTTCTTGGAAATACATGTGCTTGCTATCTGGCATCTTTAAGCTCTATACAATTAGTGGTTTCGGCCTTGGAAGTTTGTCTTTTCTTTAATTTTATAGAACTTCTAATAGGGCAATGAGTATGGTTACTTGTAACATATCATTACCATTGGTTGGGTGATGTGATCGTGCACACCTAGAACAATTGTGCATGAGAATGTTCATGCGATTTTGAGATATTTGGAGAAGAATCCTTGTGTGATGTGTATTACATCACACTTCTTGGTCCCATGGGCGATAGACATAGGTATTATATTTTGGTTGGGATGTGGATATCCCATGGTATGTATGTTGTTGAGTCCAAAAACCTCAATAGAGGTTGCTTGTTGTTCATATATTGATGTTATGTTTTTCCTTATGAAGGCTTGTTCTTATGGTTAAAACCCTTTTTGTCAAGGAACATGTGTAGCATGCAAAATGGTTGGTCAAGTCTTGTAAGGGTCATTATATCACTATGATATTGGTGATTTCTCACTCATATTGGTTGTGGCAACGTGAATGTAAATGGTAGGTTGATTTTGCAGTGCCCCACTCTAGTTGACCGACCTTGATATGACATTAACATTGATTTATCCTTAAAGCTCACACATTATTCTTTGAGGACCTCACGTCGAGGATCCAAACACTTGACTCTACTATTAGTGGATGTGATGGTTACATTTGTTTCCTAGTTAATGTTATGATGATAATAGATTTGATGGATATTTATGTTTTCTACTAATGTTATTATCATGATAGATTTGATGGACATGTATGTTTTCTACTAATGTTATGATGACGATAGCTGATGGATATGTATGTTTTCTACTGATGTTATGGTGATTATAGAATTAATGAATATGTATGGTTTATACTAATATTATGATGATGACAACTATGATGAATGCATTCATTATGTTGGCTACTTACATTAGTTTTGGTTCATGATGAACAACGTTGTGGATGAATATGTCATCTTGATCATTTAACATATGTTATTATGTCAATGACTAACAATGTGAAATGGTACTGATGATTATTGAGTATGACAAGAAACCACTAGATGCACTCAAAAGTGATGAGTCGATGACATTTGGTTTGATGGAATTGAATATTTTTTCTTTGAAATTTTAAAGTTCACTTTGAATCTTGCTATAACTTCTAATGACATGTTAGTGGCTATAGGCATAGGTTAGTTGCTTGGTTGGATGACTCACATATGGGTGATGGGGTTGTAGAAATAAATGGGTGGGTGAGAGAGTGTCCCTAATTGTACCCGATATCATTCCTATCATGACTTGGGTTGGAAAGGTTGGACACCTTCACCTTGAACATCACGATATTGTGGGGGAAACTCCCAAATTGGGTCGCTTACAAGGATTTCAATGGGGTGGGCACATCAAGGTAGATTCCTTGATTCCCAACACCATTGGTCTCACAATAGAGGGAAACAAGAGAGATGATAATGGTCTGTATCATTACACCTAGATTTTCCACCTCGTAATCACTAGATGCATGAAGGGAAAATGATGTGGCATCCTTGGAACTTCAAAGGAAATTATTGAAGGGCACGACCGATTTGGAACCCTTGGCATCAAGAAGAAACAGTCAGGTGTGGCACCCTTGGAATTTCAAAAGGAAGTTCTTGAAGGGCATGATAAACTTGGCACTCTTGGCATAAAAATAAACTACTAAATATATTAATATGTGAAAATCCTACTAATTCACATTAGGTGGTAAATGAGTTTAGAACCAAGGAAATTAAATCAAGAATAAAATATGGGGCAAATGGAGAAAATGAAGAAATAAAAATAGTGCACCTTGAGAACCTTAAACAGGAACACAAAAAATTACAGATATAACCATAAATACAGAGATTCAGTAGAAATAAAACTTCATTTCATTAATATCAATATACTAAAATATGCTTACAAACAAAATGGAAATAAGCTAGCTCAAGCGATGGTAGCTTATCTCTGAGAATAGATGTGTCATATACATGCCCCTGAACTATGTTACAATGAGGCTCAAGGGCCTATTTATTATTTAGAAACAAGGGAAAACCCCTAAACAACCAAAACCCTAACCCTAGGAGATGTAACACCAATAGTTTGTGGGCCTTGTTGGGGTTAGTTGGGTAGCCAACTTCTCGGGGTCGTAACTTGGTCTATTATCTGCATTTGGCAAGTACGATACCTTGTTGGAAAGGTCTCTACAAGTACTACATGATTTGTGGTTGCTGGCTTGTTGCAGACCTAAAAAAACACCGTTTAGGGGGTCAAAACTACTCTGAAATTTCAAGACCCGAAAAACTGCTAAAAATAGTAAATGTTGAAATAAACAAGGAAACAAATGAAACCAATTGGAGGTCTAGGTGGAATAGGTGGGTGGCCACCAATATCCACCTGGATTAGAACTCTACCCTTCCCATGTTGGAAAATATTAGGTAGATAATGTACATAATTTTTTGAAGAGGTAAAAGGGTGTAACAACCCTAGGTTAAAATTTTATATAATAAAAATTAATAAAGGAAAAATAAGACCAAGGTCATGGGACACGTATTCCAAGAGGAATGTTGGGAAAATCACTATAGTGGGCATCACTTTTGGTTTATTATGGCTAAGGAAATTGGCAAAGGAAAAGAGGCATTAATTGGCATTTTATTTATGAAATAAAGGAAAAAAGGAAGGTGAAGAGACACAAATTTACATGAGAGGAAAATTCAAGGAAAATGAAGAAAATAAGGGCCTAAATGATAAAAATGCTTTTGAGGACCAGTTCACAGCTTTTTGTCAGTTCTAGTTTTATCTCTCATTCACTATTGCACACTTAGAGCATTCTTGAAATACTCTAGCATTGGAGAAAAAAAATAAAAATAAGGACAAGGAAAACAAAGAAAGGACAAGGAAATACAATGGAGGACAAGGAAAGCAAAGAGAAGAAAAGGACATGCAAGGAAGGTTGGATCAAGTAGCTTCAATAAGAGGATTTTATAGGTAACAGGTTGCATGTGTGATTTCCTAGGTGAGGTATGAATGCATGGTACATGCATTTGTTTATTTGGTTCATTTGCTATCATTGACATGGGTTTTTCCTAGTTTTGATAGTGGATTTAGCCTTGCCTTACCATTTCTTGGATAACCATGGTGTGGTGGAATTCATTTCTAGTTTAACTTTGGATTACTGGAAGATTTTGGATCCAAGTGAGGTGGTATCAGGAAAATTCCCAATAGTTGGGGGTGGAGATGGTTTTATCTGAAAATCCATCGACAAGTGGGTGGAGACATGAAAATTCCTCAAGGGATGGTGAAGGAATTTTTAGGCATCTAAGCTTGTTTGAATTATTTTAATCTCTTGACTTGTTTTGGTGAGATCGTGGTAGCCTTAGGCTGGAGGTGGTTTAATATCTAGAATTCCCTAATTGTTTATATTTTGAGATCCCACATTCATGCTTGGAATATGGCATGTGGGTGATTGGCTGAAAGAAATATTTGGTTCAGCCCAATCTATGGTCGAGTGGTACATGGAAGTCCCTGACTTGGCTGGCTTTTGCATATGTTAATACAAGTTATTTTCCTATGGTGATTTATGAACACTTGTACTTGTTATTATGTGGCTTTAATGGTTGTTCTATCATGATTCATATTATGGTTATATGTTGGTTATAAGCATGGTTATATAACATGTTCTATCTAAGGCTCTTGTTATACTTAATTAGTTGATGAATGGTTGATGATGCATGGGCTAACAACTTTTATTGTAACTTTTAAGAGAAGGCATATTCCTTCTTGATGATTATTAGATGAGGTTCTAATACTTAAGATCATAGTATGCATCCATGACCTGTAACTCACATGTTCACTATATGTTTGAAAAATGATTGTCATTGTTAGTCCTGGTTAGGTTAAGTTCTTGTTCAAGTTTTGTATGTTTAGTATTATCATTATGCCATTTATCATTTTGAGAATTCTCAAGTAGTTCTAAGAAATGGTCTAGAGGCTGACCTAGAATTATGGCTCAGATCTTGAGACCACATCCTCTGAACTAGGTAAGTTGGGTCACAACCACACTCATGTAATGTTGTGCATGTGGTTGGAGGCTTTTAACCGCATCCAAACCTTGTCATGCATGTGATTGGGAGTTTAGGTTAGTGAAAAGGAGCCCCAAGGTTTGGTCATGTAGGGTGGTTCTTTGGTCCTTGAGTGTCCTGGAGGCCCTCTACGATGTGAATTTGTGGCCATTAAGTCTCAGTTGTAGGCCCCACTTCCATAACTAGAGATAGGAGGTCATGTCATGCCATAGTGGCACTTTATTTCACATTTATGCTAAGGGCTTGTAAAAGCAGGTAAATTTGGGGAGGGGGTGTTATAGATTGGTATTAGAGCATGGTTCAAAAAATTTGATTGGATGGAATATATGCATGTGTTTATGCATGCACTATCATGGTTACAATTGTCGTGAATGAGGTCATTGTATGCCGTTAGTGTTATCATGCATGATGTCGAAATGTTTTTTCCTCGAGGAAAAATCGTAATTTTTCATTAATATAGAAAAATTGCATGTAGTAGATGCCTATATGGAATATGCATTATGTTGGTCGTAGCCTTCAAAAATATATAAGTCTGTACATAATTTACCACGCAGGGTATACTGCAAAGTTCATGAAAATATATATACAATGAAAAAGCTAGTACTGATATAAATCACTGTTGTATGTTGCAAAAATTAGTGCATGTTAGCCCAGTTTATATAGGGACAATGATAGTAATGGTAGTGTTTATATCCTTGCTTCTCTTGTATTATCCAAAATCCTATGGGATGTGTTGCGGCCTCCTTGGAAAGTTGGTCAGCAACTGAATTGTGTTCCTTGTAAATATGTTGACAAGAGATATAATTAAGTTGTGCTTTTAAGATCATGATTTCATCCAATATGTTCCTGAGAGAGTGCATATGACATGCAGATATATTGTTGAACCAATTGATAATGATTTTAGAATCTCCAAAAATATGAATGTGATTGTATGCATGTGCGAGAGAAAAATGGAGGATATGTCTAAGAGAGATCAATTCTGCATATTTTTTTGTCCCCATCCCTAAACCCATTTGAATTTTGTAATGATTATTTTCAGTTTTATGCAGTAGTATACCCTCTCCACAACCCTATGCTTATGCTTCTCCATCAAACAATTCCCAGGGAATATTGCGGTCAATGGATTCAAGTGTTACAATGTGGCCAGCAGGGGTATGATTCTCTTCTGGTATTTCATGATATGCAACAACAATTTTGGCAATGGAAGACTTCGATCAAACAATTTTATCTCTACAAATGATCCCATTTCTAGTGAGCCAAATAGTCCAATAAATAAGTAGTGGAAGACAATGGAATTTTGGATTCAATGATGTAGCTCACCAAAGTTCCCAGGCTTCTGATACATTGAATCCGTACCATCTAATGGTTATGGATAGAGAAGCAAGGACTTGTTCTGAAATGTGATTCACCATCAGGCAAAACAAGAATAGGTGGTCATATGTTTCCTCTACTTGATTATAGATCACACACCAGGAGGGATCGGAGAAGGATCGTTTCATTAAATTGCACCATGTTGGTGACTTGTTTCGTAAGACATTCCACATGAACAACTTATTAGGCAGAGGTGCTTTTAGTTTCCATAGCTTCCCCACCAATCCAAAAGCATAAGTGGCCTGTGGGCATCATGAATGATGGGATAACCAACCCTAGGGGAGTAAGCACCATGTTCAGTAGAGGCCTAGATGAGTTCATTATCGCCATCCTTAATATGGACATGTGATTCTGTTAGCGCAGTAATATAACCCTCCCAATCTTGCTGCCATTGAATAGGAATACCTAGGTACTCCACTGAAGTCCATGCCTATGTAAAGACTATGCTATTCCTAGGGTCAAAAATATGGAAAATCAAATTAATATTTATGTGTTTGAGAAATTGTATGAGATCAGGAGGAAGTCGAAACATGTTACCACATCCTAACCAGGGATCGATGCCAATTCGCATCGATGAACCATCATTAATTCTCCAGGTGATTCCATTCTTGATGGTGGGAATGGTATGTAGAATTTCTTGCCAAACCATGGATATCCCATTTCGCTACCATGTGGGCAAACAAATCCAGTCCATAATCTGATGTGGCCATATGTATTTGTAGTAGATCACTTTTTTCTAGAGGTTATGGGAGGTGACGATAAGCCATCCTATATTTGTAGCTAGTGCATGAGAAAAGAAGGATAGATCTTTTAGTCCCCAACCACCCCATTTATTTGGGATTGCAATGAGTTTCCATCCCACCCAAGAAAAAAATTTTCCTTCCTTATAGCCATTCCAAAGGAATATGTAGCAAAGTTTTTGTATCCAGGATAAAATTCCTTTAGGAATCCATGCCAGAGACATCCAATAAACAGGTGTAGCCTCCAAGTCTATTTTAATAAGAACTAATTGACCCACCCTAGAGAGGAATCTATGATTCTAGTTGAGCAATCATTTTTCGATCTTGACCAAAAGCCATATCTAGTCAACAATCTTGTAACAGTGTGGCTTAAGCCAGAACCCAAGATATTTGAGTCCATCCTCTAGTTGATGGCTCTGGAAAGGAAATTTCTACTATGAAACCCGAGCTTCCTGTGGGGTGCAGGTTGATAGAGTCATGGAGGATTTCAGTTGATTAGTTTCCATACCCGTGGATGAAGAGAAAAGTAGTAATATGTCATAGAATGTGGCAGTGTCCCGAATGCCTCCATTGAGAAAGATGATCACATCATCAATGGAGAGGAGGTGAGTGAGTATACATTGATCAGTAATATATAGTCCCTATAATTTCCCATCTTGCTTGGCCGAGGCTATTAGTCTCCATAGTCCCTCCATGATTATCAGAAAGAGGAGCGGGGAGAGGGGGCAGCCTTGTCTGAGTTCACGTTCTGCATGAAAGAAATTGGAGGTAGAGCAATTTATCAGAACACTTAAGGAGGCGGTAGTGATGTAGCACATAACCCAATTTATGAAGGGAGGAGTAAAGCCCAGGTGGGTGAGGAGCATTTTGATATAGATCTAGCTAACTCGATTAAAAGCCTTGGATAGGTCAATTTTGAGGATGGTACTTGGAAGCTTTTTAGTTTTCATGGAGTGTAGGGCTTCCTGAGTAGTTCCAATAGCTTCATGAATTTGTCTAATGTGGAGGAATGAAAATTGTTCCAGAGAAATATGACATGAGAGAATAGGCTTAATTCTATTGGCAATAATTTTGGAATTGATCTTGTAAAGACAATTGCAAAGAGAAATAGGTCTGAAATCATTGAAATATGTGCGGGAGTCAGATTTGGGAATGAGGGTGATGAAATTTTAGTTGATAGCCTCATGCATTCTCCCTGAAATCTTGCAGTCCTCCACAACCTTTAGAAGATCCTATCCAATAGTTTCATAAAAGGCTAGAAAAAACTTGATAGTCCATCCATTCGACCTTGGACTCTTATCTTTTTTGAATCACTTTAACGTTATTTCCAATTATCCCATCATGATAGGAGTTTTAAGATCCTCTTCCTCTTCTGGGTCAACAAACCGAGGGAAGAGACCAACAATCCAAACTATTTCAGTGAGGGTGGCACCAGGGGGGGCCTTGAAGAGTTTCTGGAAGTGAGAGTTTCCCAAGTTTTCCAGCTGATTAAATGATGTTGCTAGATTACTATCCTCAAATGGCATGTGCTAGATAGTGTTACTAACTTTCCTTCCCTTTGCGTAATTGTGGAAGAATGTTGTATTCCCCTGTCCAGCTCGAAGCTAAATAGCCCGACTACAAAGGCACCATGTTTCTTCTATCTCTTTAAGTATTTTGGATCTCTGTGTCTCTAGGTCAATAAGGTGAGATTTAGCCTCCACAAATGTAAATCCACACACTTGCTCATCTAGGAGATAAGCTAGAGTGGACTCAATGGTAATGAGGGTCTTCTCATCCTCGTCTCTTTTCTATTTTCCCATTTAATAAATAATCTCTTAATTTATTGTAGGTTATGATAGAAATCCTCAATAGTGGTTCTCCCCAATGAAGGTGGATTAGAGTGTCAGAAATCAGTAATAAGATTGATGTACTCAGGATCCTTTAGCCAGGTGGACTTGAACTTGAAGGGGGCCTTAGGCTTCTGAAAGGGACTCGGCAACTCCATGGATATGGGGGAGTGATTGAATATGCCTCTAGATCCAACCCACTATCTAATTTGATAGTGCTCTTACCATAGGTTCCTCATTTTCTCTTACCAGAGGTTCCTTAATGAGGAACCTATTCAAGCACATAGCTAGTGTAGCATCCCCAATTCTTCTATTGCACCATGTAGGTTGTGATTTGACCATGGGAATATCGATAAAGTGGTGTTGTTCAAGGAGTTTCTCCATAGAGTCAGATAAGGGTCCACCTATGCATTATTTCCCCATGATTCCCCATATCGAATGGAGAAATTGATATCTCCTCCTAAAATGATATTGTTAAAATTAACAAAGGATAGATTGAGGAGGTGATTCAAAAATTGACCTCTGTTTTGACAAGGGGCATATACATTGATAATCTGGAGATCCATGCCCAGATCTGAGGAAAAGATGTCCATACCTAATAAACCAGCACCTCCCTAGGAGGCCTTGAGGTGGATGGTGCGAGGGTTTATACCCAGGGCAAGACCTTCAGATCTTCTAATGACATCAAGTGCATGGAAGGTCTAGTCCAACTTCAAGGATTGCAGCACAAGGATGATATGGTAAACCAATCCAAGTGTTTCTTGTAGGAAGATAATATCAACAACCTCAGATTCAAATAATCTTCTGAGGGCTAGTATTTTAGGAGGGCTAGCCAATCCTCCACAATTAAAGGAGAGCCACTTCATGGGGGTGGCTGAGGGTGGGTAGACAGTGCTCTAAGTACCCAATCAAGTGTGGATTGTCTGCCATGTGCCACTTCCACCCCATCTTGCAGGATGGCCATAAAAATATGTGACT
The DNA here is from genome assembly GCA_000404065.3 of Pinus taeda. Classification (NCBI taxonomy): domain Eukaryota; kingdom Viridiplantae; phylum Streptophyta; class Pinopsida; order Pinales; family Pinaceae; genus Pinus; species Pinus taeda. The sequence continues at coordinate 245,995 of APFE030624635.1, forward strand.
TTTGTTCCCTGGTGGACTTGGAAGATCGTGGAGGGGAGGCCAAGCCAATCCCAAAAATCTTAGGAGGTTAAGATGCTCAAGAATGAAGATTATATAAATGGGAGTGATCTGAGATGCTTGATGGTTCCGAAGGATGGGGTGAGTGAACCAAACCGGTGATATAAGGTGGAGCAGTTGAGATAACCTGATGGTGAAATTCTGGGGGGTAGGTAATAGTAGCAGAGGTAAAGTCTAGTATAGATGCAGATGTAAAATGCAAATGTTGATCAGAGTAATTAAAAGAAACATCAGAAACATAGCAAGTGAATGGAGGAGTATCCGATGATCGAGCGGTCGTTGCAGTAGCCCTGGATCTTGTCATAGGTGGGAAGGCAGGACAGGGAGTGGCCGAATTTGGCAGTTGATTTGTTTCACCCACCATTGCGAGAGGTACATTGGACTGAGGAGTCAGTTCAACAGCGGTAGTGGGTGTAGTAGGAGCAACTTTCTTTGCTTCCTTGGAAGGAGAGGAACCTTTATAGACTAGAGGGAATTCCTTGTAAATATTCCCTACCTTATGACACCTTCGACACTTGAATGACATTCCTTCATAATCCAAGATTTGTATACAGGTGAAGTTCTTCCATTGCAGAGTGATTTTCTCTTCCAATGCTTCTTTGGTATGTAGATAAACTAGAATACATGCCATAGATCGATTGCCAATTCTTATGAATGATTCGTCATAATCCAGATAGGAGCCAACCGCATTGCCAATGCGGATGAAAATGTTTTTAGACCAAAAATGGAGGGGTAATCCTGGTAGCCTGACCCATAGTGGTGCAACTCCAATATGTTCCCATTATAGATCGAATAAGGGGATCTAGCACTTAAGCAAGCCAGGGGCCATCTCGGTATGCTAGTATCTAGATACTTCCCAATTGGTGTATTCCTCTTATTGTAACTAGAGCGCAAACCATCCTCGAGCCAACATTTGAACCTCCGGGAGTTCTTTGAAAATGTTCCCCCATATTTCCTTAACCCAGAGGCAAAGTCGCTTGACAAAATTTGCATGACCTCAGACTCTTCCCACTAGAACTATGCTATCATTGTCTACAACTTCCCCCATTTGGACTCCTTCCCCAAATTTTAGTGTTAGATCCTTGCTTGTACGCGACACGGTCGGGTGATCCTGCAAGGGGTCCTGAGTGCCTTGATGGCCCTGTTGTGGTTGATGGGTGTTATTGTGAACTTTGATCACTAATGTCTCGAAACAACCCAATGTGGAGGAGGAGTAAACCGGCTCAAATGCAGGGGGGCGTGCGGGATGGCTAATGGATGGGGATGGCTAGCCATAAGATCAAACCCTACAGAGGAGGGGAGCTCAAAAGGTGTCTGATGGGGCAAATATCTTGAGGGTGACGAGTCAAATGGGGGAGAGGGAAATGTGCAAGAGGTAAGAAGATGGAGGGTAGCCAACATTAGGCGGGGAAGTCAAGTCTCCAGGAGTTGATGGAGAGGGCACTGAATGGCAGGCAGGTTGAGAAAGGACCGGGGTCTGAACAGGAGGGTGGTATAATGGTAAATTGCGAGAAAGAAGGACATTGAAACCCAATAGGCTTAGCTTCCAGTGGAGCATTAGGGCATGTCTAGATAGGTTCATAGGGGTTAGGGGTGGTAGAATATTCCACCTTGTCCCCTTCCATGTTCGACATCCTGCAAGCAATCTTGATGACAACAAAGGGAGTTCCATTGACTGCAAACCTGAAATGCAAATGTCGACCATGATGATGAGATTAATAGTGCAACTGTGAAGATAACATGCAGAAGGTTGTTATTGTAGGTGCTGAGGAGGAAACCCTAACTGCGTTCCCAGTTCTGAACAAGATCTAGATCCCAACTACCCATCGCTCCCCTCATCAATGATCACATCAACAATATGTTGGCATGTTGGTGTATATATATATATATATATTATATATTATTATATATATATATATATATATATATATATATAATATTATTATATATATATTTATATATATATATCGTGCTAATCTGGATTGATTCTACATACGAGATAGCCTCCCCTGAACTTCACTAAGATACATTTGATTATGTTTATATTTAGTTTATCTAACATGGTATGCTTGTAGGAAGAAGATTTTTAAGAGATGACTAGTAGAACGGTGGATTACAATTCATGCAACTATCCTTATAGATCAAATGAGAAGCTAAGAGATGTGTTCTCTCCTAATATAGTAGATACTTTCAAAATTTTAAAGGTAGAGATTAGAAGTTGCAAGGAATATAATGAAAAAATAATTTAGTCATAAGAAAGTCTTTCTAGGGCTTAGGAAAAACAAGTAGAGGTCAATGTTGTGATCCTTCATAGTTTGTTAGATTTGTTGAGATAACGACAACCACATATCATTTATGGATAGGAGGATATGACTAATGGGGCATATGGTAGCAGGTCTCATGGAGGGCATAATTTAGATAGGTATGACACAGTCATAGGTGGTAGATGGATGGATACACATGATAGGAGAGGTAGTGGTTATGGGTTCTATTATAGTTCTAATTTAGATAGAAATCATGGTCATAATCACTATCATCCTTATAGGAGGAGTGAGAGGGGCTAATTTCCAGATGAGTTCAAGATGGACAAGTCTTCTACATTTGATGGAGAGTTGAATAAACCAGAAGATGTAGGGGCATGGTTTCTTGGGATGAAGAAGTTATTTGAACTGCATTACTATACAAAGAATATGAAGGCTAGGATAGTTATTTTTAGTCTCAAAGGAAAAGAAAACATTTGGTGGGAAGATGTGAAGTGCATCAGAGGCATCATGACAGAGGAGTTGAATTGGCATGAGTTTAAAGGAATCTTCAGGAAGAAGTACTTATCAGATAAATACTATGAAAATAAGGCTTAGGAGTTCTACGAATTGAACATGGGATCTATGACATACGAAGAGTATATGACTAAGTTTCTAGAGTTTTTGAGGTATGTGCCTTATCTTAAGGATGATAAGATGAAGGTACGACGGTTAATAAGTGGATTTCCATTAGCATTCAAGGATAAAATTGAGTATGATGACCCTTGGTCATTGGAGGAAGTCATCGAGAAGTTGAAGAACTGTTATGAGCAACTAAAGAGTAAGACTAAGCCTAAGTGTGACTAGAAAGGCAATGGCAAGACTAAAGGAAAATGGACTCAGAAGCGGGAAAAAACTCACGATGCAGGTGAGAAAGAGAATGTGGCTTCATATAAGAAGTTTAGTATCACATAGAAGGGACATAGATATCAGCCTAGACAGCAACATAATACAGGTAGTGGCAGGGAGTCATTACAGTGATGGATTTGTGGCAAAGAACATTGCAAGAATGATTGTCTGTTGTGCCAGGGTGGAAGACCTCAGATCTAGAATTCTTAGGAGGCATAGATAGTTGGGGATGTTGGTCAGAGAATTGCTCCAATTTATGAAATATTTGATAACAAGTACGCAAATCAGCTGACATCCATTATTGATATGGAAGGTAAGCTCTGTGATTGAGTTATTTCCACTTTGATTGATCCTAAATCTAATTATAGTTATGTTAATCCTGACCTAGTGGAAAAGTGTAGCTTGAATAAAGAACTGCATTCAGAGTCTTCATTGGTACAATTGGCTACAAGTACTAAGAAAAGAGTTCATCATTGGGTGAGAGCTTATGCATTTGATATGAATGGTATGCCTACATCAGTGCATCTGAATGTGCTTCCTCTGGGTTCGTACAATATGCTTTTGGGTATGGATTGGTTGTACCTTCACAGGACTAAGGTAGATTTCTATGACAATGTTATAGAGTGTTTGGATGATGATGGAGAGAAGAGAATATTGCAAGGTAAGAAGAAGCCTACATTAGTGAGAATGGTTACAACTATGCAAGCCAAGCGTAGTTGTAGGAAAGGATGTGTCTTGTTTGCAGTGCATGTCTCTAGTGAAAAAGGGAAGGATGTCAAGGATGTGTTGATGCCTCGAAAATCGTTGCATCAACATTAGGGAAAACCACCCGGTCCGGAGCTTAATGCAGCTCCTTTTCCGTTTGGTATGGTGGCTCCGACTGGAGATAATGGGACTAGTTTCCAAATAATGAATAAAAAGGGGATGGATAAGTGACTGGTTTTCTAATAAGTGATAATGGATGGATGATTTAATATAAAAAGAGAAAATACAAATAACTATTCTATCCCGATAAATTTCTATTCTTAAGTGCAACGTTTGATAATCTATGTTCATAAATAAGCATATAGATGACTCTATTTGATAAACATAGACATTCATTCATATAATAATTGCTTTGTTCAAATAGTTGAACAAAGTAATTAATAAAACATTGTTACACTTGTCTTTTATATATTACTGATACATGTATGACTAAAAGAAAAGCATCCTGTGAACATCCAATAGTGGAAAATATAAAGAATTCTGTTGAAACACATGCATATATTCAATAATAGCAAGAGTAATCAAATAAAAATTCACATAAAAGAATGAATTCAGAACATAGATAGTAGTACCATATGTGCTTCAAATCATTCCCAACATCAATCGCAATTCGAATTCCTTCTTTCAACTCAGAGATACTTTTAAATAAAGGCAATAGTGCACATCCACATAAAAGCTTCGTTGTAAAAAATTGGAATAATTGGTCCAGTCTTTATAAAAAATATACCTGAAGTACAGTAGTGCAACTTCAGGTTTGAGTCTTATACAAAAACTGAGGACACTTTCTAAATGCATGAAAGGGTCTATAAATACTTAATTAAACTAACTAACTACAAAAATAAAATGCTATTTAATTGGTATGACTTGATCTTGAATATCTCCTCCACAGCAATTTGGTAGTCGGCAGCATGATTCATCACTCTGGCTATTTTCCCTTTGATCTGAGTTGGCATATCACTAGCATCGGTTCCACTTCTTGAGGGCAGCTGAGACGAGAATGGAGTTGAGCTGAGTATGTGGCATCATGTCTATCGGGAATGATACACCCAATTGCATCTATTAGACACTTGAGGGCGGCTCTCTGGCTGTATGGTTTTACTAGGAACAACGAATAAGTGTCCTAAGTTAAACTTTGAATACCTGTAATCAACCTTCCATTCTTTTCCAACTCCTGATAACATGATTGCTCCAATGCTTTAGCCGATAGCAATTTACCTGAGGACTCATGCTTGTGTCTTGCGGGGTTCTGTCTCCATTCCTGTATAGGTGCTAATTTGGTTTCATTTTCATCTCTGAACTTCTCCAGAAAAGCTTTGTTATACTTCTTCCATGGTTCAGGCAAATGGAACATTTGTCTCAAATCATTAGGTTGAAACGAACTGAAGGCTCTCCCATTGATTGTGCAAAATGTTCTGTTTGTAACCGGGATTTCCTCAACTGCCCACCTTACTACATCTGTGTATGGAAGTCTCGAGCCGCTATTCGGTGTAAGTAAGAATCAGCTAAATCCTTTAGGGTAGCCTCGGACTTTCGATTCGAGCCTGCTATAGCTTGTATTGATACTGCTTCAGGCTCTTCGGCTTCAACAAGATTATAGATGCTTTGCCAACTAGTATTGCCGAGGCCAAGACAGGTAGTGTCTAAGATCAATCCTTTTTTACTTGGTCCCGGATCGGCGGTAGATTTTCCTGTCACTGTGGGAGTTGAAGCTGTTCTAAATCTTTTAGATTTCTTCCCCATTTGGCCTAAATTTGCTGCTTCGGAGGAGCTCTGCGCAGGAGATAAAATGAACGTAATGCAGAGAATAGGTGGTGCGAACCAAGTATGAAAGAGTTATATCAATCAATGAATAATGAAGGATTAAAATAATATTGCCGCGGATACAATCTCTGAAGAGATTTTGGCATAACTGCTCCATTAATTGGCCATTTAATCCTGTCAATCATTTAAATGCTCATGATGTCGTTTATTCGCCGAATAATTCATTTAAGCGTGGCTTTGATTTTTTGGCAGTTAATCACAAGTAATCTCTACTGGGAATAGAAAGGATTTTAATAATAATTTAACATAATATACTCAAGCCTTTTCAATCCTTTTTGAAATTCGCGCTTAGCTTTATTGCAATCGGAGATCGGAGGAATGCTCGAGTATTTACATTTGTGTCATTGCGAAATCCCCGATCGCCGATAGCGATAAAGCTAATTCACATCGGGAGTTTATAGAAGGGTGCCTTTTGTTGCATGTACGCTATATTCCCTGATCACCGATAGCGATATCGCATCGGAGCAAAAGAGAGAGGGCCTTTTGTTACAATCGCTTACCTTTCCCGATTATCCGATAGTTATTCGCTTATCGGATTGGAGCAAACCAATGGGTATTTTTGTTATGCATCCTTTGTTATTGCGATATGCGATCTTGCGATCGCTTTATCGCAATAATAAAGAATTATTCCTTTATTTCTATAAGACCGATTTATGTTCATTCAAAAGGTTTATAATATATTGTTTCTTTTCGGACCTTTTGAGGAATGATGAGTTGATACCAATTTTATTCATAAATCTAAATGGAACCCATTTCATATTATAGTTGAAGGTAAAATTTTATGAAATGGGGGGTTGTTGTACAACACAACAATTGGCGATTCGCTGGGAGAAACAGTTATCTCTGAGAAATGTTGAAATACTTAGACTTTCTTTATATAGAAATCTTATCAAAGAGGAAAATTCTAATATAACTAGGTATACATACATTTTGAATATAATAAGAGCTATTTTTGCTAATCTCTTCTCTTGTTAAAATTACATACATTCTAAGTTTTAAATTGGCCTCTATCGGTTGATAATGACAAAACAAAGAACCTTTCCAGCTTAGCCTTTTTAATGACTCCTTTGTCATAGGTAGAGCCTCTGCTGCCAGCAAACATTCATAGTTTCGACATGGATACCTTTTAACCATTTGATTGTCCATTATCCCATCCATTTCAGAGTATGATTAAAAGAATGAATCCAAAAATATGCTTTCATATTTTGTATTTCCTTTTCTTTTATATTATTTTGTAAGATAAAAAGCCATTGTCCTGGTTTGGTGGTCAACTGTTTGACAATGCCATTCACTGGTTGTAATCTAACCGAACAAGCTGGGTCATGATGAGATCCCTTGTCTTATGATTATAAGCCATTACCCTGTTTTGGTATGCAGTGTTGGTAATTTCGGTTAAACTATTTCCCAATGATCATGGTAAGCAGGCTTGTAATAAGACCCCTTATCTTTTATATCAAATATTTTAGAATTACACTCTGAGTAATCATAAACTTTGATGAATGAGATGGACAATTTTCTCCTTAAGAGAGCATGGATGACAGGGTAAGAGTTGAAGATGCTAAGATTGAATTAGTTTTTGTTTTGATATTGATAACCCTTTTTGTGGCCATTTTAAAAACATTAAAATGATTTACAGTACTTCTAAATCTTGAGAATATTTCACAAAAATGAAATGGGATTTCAGATTGTGAATATACCTAATTTCCTAGGAATTGTCCTTTTGTTTAAGGTTTCTATTTTAAAAGTAAATATCAAAAATACTTCTTTTGAGCAACTTTTTCAGTATAGCAAAGTCCAATGGGAGATACCTTACAACTTTATTTCCTAATAATCCTAAAAACTACAAATTCTGCTGAAATTTGAATATTTACAAAAGGAGAAGGGGTTACCTCCTCAATTGAAGAATCTTTTTAAGATAAGGCCATTAACAGGAAGATAATATCTCTTACCTGATAGATCTTGTAATATGAATGTAGAATGGCCTATCTTCTCATTGATCTGAAATGGTCCAAGCCACATTTTCTGGAACTTAGTGTGTTTTCCTTTATCCTCATGGGCTTTGTCCCATTTCAAAACTAGATCACCAATTTCTAATTGTTTTGAACAGGATGAAGTTGAATCAGAATATGACTTGATAATTTGCTGATGTTTTGCATGAGTAATTTTGGCCTTTTCTCTTTCTTCTTCTAATTTTAAGATTTGATCATGTCTCAGTTGAATAGAAGACGGTGGGCTTTCTTCAATAAACTGAACTAGGGCTAGAGAAGAAAGAAATAGATTGGTTGGTAGAACTACTTCTTTCCCATATACAAGATTAAATGGAGAAGTACCTATGGAAGCCTTCTGCGTTATTCTATCAGCCCATAGTGCAAATATCAAAGATTTATGCCATTTTTTATGATTTTGCTCAATAGTTCGCTTAATAATTTTGACTAGATTTTTATTGGTAGATTTTGCTAAACCATTACCCTGGGGATAGTAATTTGCAGAATATTTCAATTTAAATTCTCTTTTAATAGCGAACTCAAACATAGAATTTCTAGAGAAATAAGATGCATTATCGAAAATGAGAGCGTTTGGAACACGAAACTTGGTAATGATGAATTGATATATAAACTCTATAATTACTTCAGAGTTTGTTGTCTTTAAGGAAATTGATTCAACCCATTTAGTAAAGTAATCAGTAGCAGTAAGGATATACTTATGTTGTTTGGAAGACTGTGGAGTTATTTCCCCAATGATATCCAATCCCCATTGCTCGAAAGGTTGATCAATGTTGACTGGTTGCAAAGGGAAAGCTGGTTTTCTTTGTCTTCCACTGGAGATTTGACAACTTCGGCATTTCCTTACATATTCGTGAGTATCTCTAAATAGGGTGGGCGAATAATATCCAGCATGAATGATTTTGTGGGCTGTTGTATTAGCTCCAAAATGTCCTCCTGCTGGTCCGTCATGTAGCTCTTGCAAAACCTTTTGCGCTTCAGGTTTTTCTAGGCATCTTAATAAAATTGAATCATAATTTCACCTAAAAAGTACATCATCAACAATTATGAAGTTTTTTGCTTTCAATCTAATGGCACATTTGTTTTTATACGAAATATTAGGCGGTGCATATCCATTTTTTAAATAGAAGAACAAGTCTACATATTGTATTCAGGATCAGCGATACTTATCTAATTGATTTTTTTAGTATGTTCTGTATCACTTGATTCTTGAATGTTGGGTGCTCCTACTAATAACCTGTAAAAACCTTGGCCCTTGAAAATCTTTGCTGGCTTGATTTCTGTTAGCACTCAAATTTACCTTAGGCTGAAATAAGGTAAAACTTGAGGCTACATCAAACCACGCTCAGCCTCGTAGCTAGCCCTACGAGGACAGGAGAGGGCTCTCTCCGGGTCAATATCGGAAAAGGTAATCAAAGAAGCTTGAGATGACTAAATTGATAACTAATTTTAGGCTAGGTATGAAGTACAAAGAGTTTGAAATTGATTTTTTGGAGTTTAGTTGAATTCAAGGGAAAGGTAATTTTGGGTGCGGGGATGAGGCACAGTTTTTGCAGAGGTCTACTTGGGGCAAGGTAGGCGATTATCTTGATGCTTTTAAAGAGAATGAATGGCTAGATCTAACTGGTGAGAAGTTAAGGAGAGCAAGAAACTTTCAATGGTTCTCCATAAATAGATGAAAACATGGAAAATCAAACAAACTTAAAGGCAGAACATAGCAAATTATGGATTCTACCTTAACACTTCATTTGTTTAATTGCAGAAGATAAGAGAAGTAAAGTGATACACATAAAAAACTTACAAATACTGAGAGAAGCACACCATCAACATATAAAGCCACATGAATCCCAAATAGTGCTGCAAAACCCTGGTCTTTCCTTTGCCAAAAATGCAGATAAAATATGTACAATAGAGTGTCAAGCTTTTCCCAAGAGTCCAACCTCTCCAACCTCTGAAAATGATTGAGAAACTACATCATATAGACCATCCTAACCCCTTTCCTTGCCTCTAGGGGTCGAGCTCATTATTCTAGGAGCTGTTTGAATTAATTCTAAACAAGGAACTGAAATCTAGGTAGTCAAACAACTTACCCCTATATGCTAGGAAACTTATTCATTCATTCAATTTTCACCTTTTAGTGAATGAATCCTCTAGAACAAGTAAAAATGTTCCAAAATTACATCATATTTATTAAATTACATCATGAAAAGTCAAGAGTAGTATCAAGAAGCAAAATTGGTCAAAATTGGGTGAATGTCTGAGCTGAATAGTGAAAATTTGACCAAAAATCTCTATGTGCTGTGCCCATGAGCCCTATGCGCCGTGCGCCTTTCAACATGATTTTGGGGCACTTCCCTACATCAAAATCAAGCTCACAATAGCTGGTTGGAAAGCCCTGGATGTCGTCTATCCATACCAAGTGTAATTTTTCAATTTGGAGCTCATTTTCCCCCTTAAAATGTCATTCTCCCGGAAGTACTTCCTGCTGGTGCAAAACATGGCAGAAAGGTGATTTTCATGGTGTTTTTGGGCCTTTTGATCACCCAGAACTTGATGAAATGCTTTGGAAATTTTTGAGCATGCATAACTTACCATGACAAACCCAAAAATGTAAATTTTTCCTCTAGCAAGTGTCCCAATCTTAAGTGCGCGCGTCGATGTGCTACACGTTGAGCTGAAAAACTTGTTTTGCAAGCCAAAAATTTAAAATTGACAAAATTTTCTCCAAATTCCTTGAAATTTGGGCTGAAGGTGCCTCATCAAGTGCCATGTTCATCCAAAGAAGCTTCAGCCAAGATTCGAAGTCTATCCTCCCTTTTTCGACATTTTAGTGCCCTCCTGGTGCATGCAGTTTCAGTTGTAAAGTCACTGTCTTGGTCATATAATGTATCAGTGTCTGCCTCCATGGTGTTGAAATTCTATTCCAAATGTATGTTTGATTTGTTAAAAATGAGGAATGAAGGGTTGATGTCTTTGTCTTCAAGTGCCAAATATGCCAAAGGGAAATGAGGAGTTGTGAGGAATATGAAACAATAGGTATTATGGAGTGAGGGTAAGGATATGGTTCAATCAATTGAAGCCTGCAATGTGAGGACAGTCACTTGATTATGTTTTAGGAGTGTGAGGTTTGGGGATTTATGTATAGGAATAGGGTTTAGGGTGTGGGACTGTTGTATAGGGTTGGGAGATTTTTATAAGGGCTAGGGTTTTGGAGTTTTGGGATTTGAATGCAATGTAGGATTAATGAGGGAATTGATGAGGAAATATGATGGGGAATGAGGAATAAGGGAAATGGTGGAAAAAACACAACCTTGGTAACAAAACTGTTTCAAGCCCTACAACAATTTTTTTCATTCAAACCCTACAGCAATTTCATTGACAAAGGAGGGCTTTCCACTTGGATTTCTAAGGCAAACATATCATGAACCCATTACATTAACCTTTGAAAAATCAAGCACAAGTGGGGGATGTGAGCCTACCTACAAATTTGTGCGGAGAGGAGGCGATTTGATGCCTTTCCAAGCAAATTTCGGGCTTAAAACCCAGTGCGCCGCACGCCTCACCCAATGTGCCGCGCACCTCTGATGCACCGCACGCGTGTATTTTTACACTGCGGTTTTGTGCCCGGTGCGTCGTGCGCCCCTGATGCACCACGCGCCTAGTCCAATGCGTCGCGCACCCCTGAAATTGCTCCAACTTCCTCTCAAACTCACAATTTCGCTTTGGAATGATGTTCTTCACTCTTGGCATGTGGAATGAGATGAAAATGTAGTGAAATATCTTTATAAAGACTCCCTTTTGATTTTTGCTTGGTCCATGGCCCATTTTGTAATGTTTTGTCGTTGACACTTTTTCAGGATTAAGAGACTTCTGACCTTTTTGGTTTCCTCCTTACATTTGGTTGAAATAATGATTTTCTTTGACAATTTTTTGCAGGGATAGCTGTGATATGATCTGGCAAAGGAGACCAAGGCTGTGCTTGGACAATTCAAGAACTGAAATTTTTGAAAATTTATTACAAAAATGAGATGATGACTTATCTTCAAAATAGAGTTTTGAAGAGAAGTCCTAATTTATCTGTATAATTATGAAAATTATTGAGGTAACCATCTATCGAGAACATCCCTCTGGCCTGCTGGTCTTCTCAGACTTTGCAAAACAAAATTAACTCAACCCTAGACCTAATGACCGAGAACTATTGTCATGACCTAGAAATTTAAAACAGGACTGTAAATGATCTTTCAAGACTTGTTTTTATGAATAGACCTGAACCAGTAGTGCCAAGCACGAGGGGAATGAGTGACACAAACCATTCCATCAGAGTTATGGCATACCTAATGAAATGCAAAAAAGAGCTTTGATCTCTGACGGAGGGATAACTAGACCAACTCTAACATTGGCTCCAATGGGGATGGTAGCTCCTTGGAGGTGCCGAGAATGACAGATCTTTGGGAGAGCAGACCAGTGCCTTCATCCATTGGGCGATGGAATAAAAAACTCAAACTGAAATGCATGACTGAAAACTGATGACTTGACGACACAAATTGACTTTCACTCAACTAAGAACTAACTCGATACTTAAACACAACCAACAAAATGGAAATGATGCTCAAAGTGGAGCTTATTCATCAAAGCCTACTCTAGCGGTTTCATTCATCACCTGATCAAGTGAAATGGAACAACCAATGGAACCAAGTAAGTATTCCATCTACTGTTCGAATTTTTCGCAAGTGCTCACTTATGAACAACAAGAGAGAACTACTGAAAGGCAACTCCCATGACAACTTGGAAACAGATCCGTTGAATGATATGGATCCTCTATCCGCCTCGAAAAACACTGCATAAGGATCTTGAAATTCAAGCACACTGGAACTTAGCTCATCTAATGGATTACTTCTCATTTCCTCATACCATGAATGCAAACTTTGATCTGAGCCTTGTGACAAGACCTCTGCTGAAAATGACAAAGTAACTGGTTGCCGGATCAAATTCATATTAGCACATGTTTCAAGCTCACATGTAGTCAATGGAGAAAGACATTGACCGCAAACCTCATCCAAAACATCAGCTATTGGATCATGAAAAACTTGAAGAGACTATTGCAAACCATTTTCTATTGGTTCTAATGTGATTACATGATTGCCTACATGCTGCTCATTTTTTCTTGAGATATTTTATGAAGATTCTGCCTTATAAACTGAAATGCTTCGAAACAAAAGGGTATAGAATCTTCCTGCATCATCAAATCATGTATTTCATCTTCCATACCTTCATCTATAATCTGCCCTTCAATTTCATTTGGTGGCTGCAAATCTAATGCTACAGGCTGCTCAAGATTTTTTTTATCTATCTCATCCTCAACATTAACACTGAGAGATTGTTGATTTGTTATAGGCTGTTCATTTGAAGATTTACTATGCACTCTACCCTTCAAAAACTGAAATTATTTAAAGCAGAATGGTACGAAGTCACCTTGAATCATTAAATCATGTGTGTCCACTTCCAAGCCTTCAACTGCAACTTGACAATCAATGGCTTTCGGGGGTTGCAAATCTGAATATGAGAAGTCTTGAACAAAATTTTCATTGCTCTCAAGATGATTCAAATCAAGACTTGTTGACATTTGATTTCTAATTGCATGGTAGTTATCTCTCATGAACTGAAACGAATCAAAACAAAAAGGAAAAGATCCTTCACTTACTTCAAACTTTGATGCACTTTCCTCATCATTTTCATAGCTGATATGCATCACTTGATCACTGTATTCGAGCTGCTGAAAATGAACTTCTTCCTCCCACAAACTAGCTCCTTGTTTGTCTGCAATAGTAGCTTCTGTTTGGAGAACATAATCATCATCATATTGATCAAACTGAGGCAAATCATTGGTATAAAACATATCATCAAGCATGCAGGTCATATCAACAGTTCTTTCTTCGCCAAGGTGATCTACAAAACAATCATTATCAGATCTATGACAACTAGGATAAGAAACAAAATGTTTTGGAGCAACAACTTGTTCTTCTTCAATCAGCTAGCCATGAGCTAGAACATCATAATCATTCCTTGCGTTGATCTTGTCCATCATCTTTTCCACTGCACTTACCAAAATGTCAAGTTTCACCTCTAGAAATGTTGATTCGACCGGATCTATGTTTTTCATCTCTTCTTCTTTCAACCTTGCCCGTCGGATCAACAGATGCGCCTCTACATTTACTGCACTATTTTGCATCTCATGAAGCGTTGCAATATCCCTTTCTCTCAGCTGAAACTCCATCTCCGGATCAAAGGCACAAGGATAGTGCAAGAGAGCAGATCTAGGAGTAGGCCTTATCTCAACTGGCATTGAATAATAAAGTTGGTTAAATCTGGCTGAAAATTGTTGTATTGTCTCCCCTGGCAATCTTTTCAGCTGGTTATACTCTTCTATAATCAAGAAAAGGTTTTTCCCGATCATCCACCTGTCGAGAAAAACTTTGACGAACTGCTGGAAATCTGAAATGCTCACATCAGGCAGGGTTTTGAACCAACTCTTGAATTTGCCTTGCAAAGAAAGAGCAAAAAGCCTAATACTAACATCTTCATCATCAACTTCAAAAAGATCTAGAAAAGACTCAAAATTCTGCACATGTTGCTCAACGTTGACATTCTTACTTTCACCATCGAACCTCGGCAAGTATAGATCATAATTTTTGGGGAAAGCATGGAGAACAGAAGGTAAAACAAGAGGTTTATACCGATCTGGAATTTTATAAGGTGTAGGGGTATGTACAACAGGTATAGAATCAGTCTTGGTCTGTTGGGGTTCATCAATTTGAAGATGGTCATCACAAAATTTAGAAGAAAGGTCTTGATCAAGCTCAAAGGTATGCAAATCCTTGGTATTCACAATCTTCAAAGGGAAAGAATTAACTGCAGGTCGAGGATCTCTTCTCAAATACAATATACTTTGCAAAGCCTTCTTGACATTCTTGGGAAAAGAGAAGAAATAATTTATGACAAAGAACAAAATGTCTTGGATGAAATTCCAACTTGAATACCTGATCTGTCCATTTTGTCCTTTCATGTTTTTGCTAGTCGGGATCATCCTCCAGTGGAGTCTTTGGATCTGATCTCGAAAATGATTTAGAGTCACTAGGTGAATGATTTCAGCCTTGCCAGTGTTTGATCGTTGTCCACCATCAACAATCAGAACTGAACTCGATACATGTACTGGGGCAATTTATAAGTTAAGTGTTATGATTACAAGCTAGATCGGAGATCAACTGAAGCAGCGTTTATCTACTATGCACTCGCAGAGCAATGTGCATTTTGAAGGCTACCTGGCGTGACTTCAGACTCCGTCTGTAGCTATAAATCAAATAACACTAACAAGCAAACCAGTTCTTCCCCAGTATGGTTGCCACTATGTTAGTGCTCAAATCTACCTTAGGCTGAAATAAGGTAAAACTCAAGGCTACATCAAACCATGCTCAGCCTCGTAGCTAGCCCTACGAGGACAGGAGAGGGCTCTCTCCGAGT
>APFE030624644.1:0-11028 GCA_000404065.3 Pinus taeda
AGATATATATCAAATGCTGCACATTAAATGTTGAAGGAATTTTGCAATAACTATAGTTTATTTTATGTAAGTTTTTTTTTGTACAGTTTCATTGCAAGTTGATTTACATCATGTCTTAATGGCTGAAGCATTCAGGCTGCCATGAATTTTATGAAAACATGTTAATAGCATAAATTTGGTCTTTCCTTCTCTTTTTATAGTTGTAGATAAGTTTGCACAGTATATGTTTGACAAAAGGGATAAATGAGATAGTATGAATTTGTTTTTGGTTGTGGTTTTAAATAATCGCATTTCTGGGCATTTTTGTTTCAGTTTATTTCAACTTCACGGGGTATCTATACCTTACGACCATGTCACACCAACTTCGATTTCACAAAATAGAGTTGTAGA
This sequence comes from Pinus taeda, assembly GCA_000404065.3. Taxonomy (NCBI): domain Eukaryota; kingdom Viridiplantae; phylum Streptophyta; class Pinopsida; order Pinales; family Pinaceae; genus Pinus; species Pinus taeda. The sequence continues at coordinate 391 of APFE030624644.1, forward strand.
ACCCGGTTCTGTAAACTTCTATATTTTACAGATTTGTTGTTGTTGCTGCTTGGTGGTTTGTCTTGCTACTTTTTTTTTTGTAGTTGTGATTTACCTGGTAATCTCTTTTACGAAACTAGCCTATTATATAAACTTGGAATTATTATTTTAAAGTATCAATGGTTAATACAATGATAGTTTAATAAACTTTTCATTGCTTGTTTGATAGTTTAATAGCTAGCAGCTTGTTTTGTGACTGCTAACCATTGTTCAAATTTCCCAATGGTTGTAGCTACATTGTTGTGAGCTATTTGTAAAAATTCTTAAATATTTATAGTCATTATATACCTAATTTTTGTATATGCAACAATCTAGATGGATGATAGTTCTACTTATGTATTAGGTTCACTTCTTGGCATTATTGACAAAGAAAAAGAAATTATGTAATATTAGATTCATGTTAGTTAATTTTGGTGAAATCACCTTAAGGGTTATGGTTGTAAGTGTTTGACAAAATGCCTCAATGGCTATACATTTCATTCTTACAAACTATTTGACATAATGCTTCAATGGTTATAGCTAATTACATCTACGAATTGTCTATAAAAATGACTAAGTAAATTTAGGATTTGCAGCCAAGGTGTTTCTGGAAATATCTCAAAGAAAAAGCATGATGATTCCATTGAATTAAAAATCCATGGAAGGTAAATTGGTTAGGTGAAATGTTGTATTGTTAGCTCACATATGAATTCATAATAATTGGAAACCACTCCTTTAGAAGTTAAATTATCTTGTTTTTCTTCCCTTTTTTTAACAAAGAATTCATAGGCATATTATCTAGAACAAAATCAAATTAGTCAGTCTTAAACACTCTTAATTGCAATAAATTGAACAATTAGCTTATTGGAAATTGTGGTTTGTAAATATTGATATTATTTATACCACTAGAGACTCTATCATTTAAATGTGATTTTAAGACTTATGGTTGTAAGTTTTGGATCTTGAGGAACCATGGCCCTGTAGCATTAATGAGAAGTTTAATATTACCATGCATTAGTTAGTTAGTATAAATTAGTATGTAGTGTAAAGAATACCAATAAAAACAAAAAAATAAAAATATAGATATATAACCTTGCACTAACTTTTTAAACTTAAATCACATTTTGAGTTAGCCTTAGTATAATACTGATGGTTGGTAAGGTGGGACCTTACAAAGTAAAAAATTAAAAAAATTGACCTCAATGAGGTCCTCTAACAATTTCTACAATATCAATATTTGTCTTCGTGTGATATCTTGGATAAAAAAAAGAACATATCTGCAAATGAAAAAGCCATATATTACTTATGTTCAAACTATGTATATGGTGTATTCTTAGGTAAATTTTTAAGATGTCCCTCTACCTTTACCAAAGCAAATCATAGCGTGGTTAAACTCTTTATCCTTTCATTCAACATCAATTTCTACAAGATAAATGTCACACAATATTCTTTCCCATTTCCCAACATGCTAGATATGATAAATTGAAGGTCACATAAAAGCAAGAGAAAACAATTTTCTAACCAAAAAAAATAAACAAACAATGCCTGTAATAAAACTTCACACCTCAGAAATTACTCTGCCATGTGCTCATACTAAAGTTGATATTCTTTGAATCATCTTTAGGTCATATTTAATGGGATATTATTATTTTTACCATGATTTCAATTTGGTGCTAAAATAAATATATAAATCCAAGTTATTATCAGTGAACTTCAAGTATAATTCAAAAAGATAATGTCGTTATAAGGTATGGAGAGAGAAACATATTCATAGCTAGGATTCTCTATTTTAGTTTGGTTTGAGTTGAGTTGGTATTAGAATATATAGTTTTCTCTAAAGAAGTGAAATAGAAAGATGAGAATCAAAATAACTCTATGAATTTTTAATTAATTCATATTATATATCTCTAAAACAAGCAAGTCATCCTTCTGTACTATTTGATAGAGATTCATTAGCATAAAATAATAGTGAAATAATTATCAAACACAATGATGAAATATATTAACCAAGGAAAGAAAAATGGCATGGCTTTGGTATTTGTGTGCTCGAAGGAAATCCAACAATGGCTGTGTTCTTTCTTTACCATGAAATAGTATTAATGACAAGTGCTAGTTTAGAAATTGAATTCCATTACCAATAGGAGATGGTCATGTTGGGTAAAGAAGGATGAATTGAAGGGCTCAATATCCAGCTCCAATACAGTTGTCCTTATCAAGAAAAAATACAAAGTTGTCATCATTTTCTTAACTAGGTAAAAAGAAAAGTGAGTTTGTATTTGTGCACTTGTGATAGTACATGAAAAATAGAGAACTAGTGGAAATCAAACTGTGTTTTCCCATCATTCAACCTAAAAGAAAACTTATATATTATGTTGTTGGTTACAGTGGAAATCAAATGTAAAACCCACCCAACATGATATTTACATGACATAGTTGTAATGAACTAGTACAATAGAAGCATGCTAACTCATAAACAAGAGATGATAAAAAACAATAATGGAACATTATTTCCTACCACATAATTGGAATGAATAGAATTTCCATAGAATTCATCCAAAAAATGAGAATAACTTATGGCAAAAGAACATATCATTACTGTTTTGTACCCTCTTTAACACATTAGCCTAGGGAAGTAGAGGAGGCCGAATGTAGCAGGATTCCAATTGTGTGGGATATAGAAACAGAAATATGGAAAAAACACGCATGCCAATTCGCAAAATCTCACTCTAAATAATAGAAAATGTTGAGGATATTAATGATGAAAATAGATCATGTATTAAGATCAAGCCCCTTATTGGTCATGAATTAGCAAGGAGGATGGTAATTTTTACTCGTAAAAAAAATGTCATAATCAGTGTAATGATTGTGTGGGTCTTTATGTGAATTTTTTTACATTTATATTATGGCATCCTTGCAGGAGAGAGTGATAAAGGTTCTCCAGGTTTGGTTAGACCGGCTTCTCCTGTCATATGCTTATGTGAATGGGTGGAGAGCTACCTTTCTTCGGTTTGAAAACTCAGGTGTCCCTCCCTTTCATTCAATATGTAGAGATGCCCCACCATTGAAGTACCTTGATACTTCTAAACCCAATCTTAGAGACATAAAATATGGACCTAGTCCAAATCAAGATGTCTCTATGGTGATTGGAGAGGGAGAAAAAACTCGAGAAGTTTTTAGTATTATTCTTGTGGAGCTTGAAAGATAGTTTAGGAAAAATGGTTTATCTATTTGTGGTGGTAGGGAGGTAATTGTTTTCCAATTGCTTAACTTAGAAGAAGAAGAGAAGCATAAGAACCAAGATCAAGATGAGGATTTCAGGTATGGGTATAACTTTGCAATCGGAGGGAAGCATGTAAGAGAAACTGATGCTTATATACAATTGGGAGGGGGGAGGTGGAGCACAGATGAAGAAACAAAATACTTACTTTATGATGATAAGGACTATATATCATTATCATCGTCTAGGAAAAATTTTCAGGAACAATCATATTTACAGTCACAGGTTGTGGAATATGAATTAGTGGATGTCTCTTGCAGTGGAACTTTACCAAAAAATGTTGGTGTCATGTTGATAGTGTCACATGATGTGCCCCCAAAAGTTTAAAATGTTCTAGGCAATGTTAAGGAAAATTTATTTCTCTACCCCTTAACGCATATTTCGCCCCATCCAGATTTTGATAGACCAATTATCAAGATCATAGAATGATATTTTCTTTAATGAAGGAGTTCAAGGACTAACACTTTAAGGATATGATCAATTTTTTTTTAAAATGGACAATTTTGTCTCACTTGCAAGGACTTGGGTGTCAAACTTGCTACCAATCCAATGTTATTCACATGTCAAAATTTTGAGTATGACGTGGGGTTGAGTTTGAATCAGAGGATTTTTCTTAATATTGTTTAGTCAAGGAAAAGAACCAAATTTAGAGTCCATTTGAATTATGATTCATGAAGCATAGTAACAGATTTGGTGATCTTAATAAGGCTCATCCTTGTTGTGATGTGTTACATTCGAATGGCATGAATGGATGAATTTCAAAAGGCTGAGATATGATATAAATATTGGGAAATTTTGACCAAATAAATAACCCAAACCTAACACTTGAGATATGATATAAATCTTGGGAAATTTTAACCAAATACATAACCCAAACCTTCAACCTAGTAGTGTGAAATTTATTTTTTGAAGTGTGGCTACTGAATACAAATGTCTTAAATACATTTCAAAATTAACATACAAATAATTTTTAAAAGCATGGAATTCCGTTGTCAATCAAATGTCAAACCAGATAACAATTAAAGCAATAACCCGCAATGATAATCCAAAATCGACAAGACATATTCGTAAAATGTTCAAAACTCATTAGGAACATCCTAGTCATACAAATTTCTCATCTAAAGCAGCCAAAGATGTTACCTTCCCTGGGAAACATTGAATGTTAATGATATAAATGACAAAAAGATAAATAATTGAAACTAACTATTAGAACCAGTGTAAACAATGAGTGATAAACAAAATGACAATTAGGCAAAATGTCGCATACCCACTCGATGAGACTGCCATCTACTTCCATACTCGATGTTGCCCAAGACTAAGCAGGTCATTCCACTGGTGTCCACATCCTCGTATCCATAACAAAATTCATCCTCATATCCACATACAACCTACATTGGTCATACGCTTCTGTGAAGAAAAAATAAAAGAAAATGAATCCCGGAAGCCTTCTTACTGGTCAATATTTTAAAGATTGTGTGCATTGGACATGTAAAAGAAAAGCAGAAATTTTGTTTTTACAAAGATAAAGTTGTCACCCATTAACAAACATTGGAGATTAGGAAGCCTCTTGAACAAAAAAATTGAGAAGACACATATTCCTTAAAGAAAAGGCACAACACATATGACCAGCTCCTTTAATGATTTAAAGCTCCCCATCATCTCAATCGATATGTCCATAAAGAAATTGTATTCATTATCAGGATATGAGTCCATTTCCAGTACGTTAAAATTACTTCCACGTTGCATATTGAGTCTCAAGATAGAGCATGAAATCTCTTGAAACAACATCCCATTCACTCTCAAATGTTTTTTCATGTATACCCCTGCATACACATACAAAACAACATGCTTTTACAATGATTTATATTTTATCCACATACAACTTGCATTTACACTAGTTTCATTGTAAAGCATTGAAAGTAATAGTAAAATCCGGACTTACATGGTTGTAGTTCGAAGCAATGTGATTGAATAGGTTTTGTCCATATCTAGCCAATTCAATGATTCCTCTACCGATGACCACAAATCTAGGGAGTGCATAGAAGGTCGAATACTGACAATCAAATATTCTTTATGGTTTGGCTAGTTGAGTGGGGCGTCTGATCAAATTGGATGAGCATACAACTAAGCTTTGAAAGGCATCCTATGTAAGTGCTTTTAAATGATATCCCTTATAAGCTTCAACATAGTACTCATTATCATCATACAAAGGACCACCCAAAAACAGACCATCTAACCCTGTCGAAGTTTGAGAACCAAGTCACCCTTTTCCAGAAGACCATTTATACTATCATTTTGAGCAATTATTTTAATGTCAATATCTAGGATTGTTCGTAGCAGTAACCTTGAATGTACTTTCCTAGGCACCCTATAAAATAAGGAATATTAGGTTGGCACCTATCAATTTTAATAACAACGTTCTGACTTCTTGGATAAAACAAGACTTTTTGAAAACTATTTTTTCTCACTAACATTCCTTTTATCTCTTAGAACAAAGACCATTTCATCTTCAAGATTGGCTCAGTGAGTGTACTTATATACAATAGTGTTTCTTGGTCCATTAGCACTTGAAACAAGTTTGACATTATTGATAATATATATAAATGCACCCTCCTTTTACCATATGTCTACAATAATGCTTTGAGACAACTCATTTTATTTGGGATAAGAACTTGAATCAACATGTATTTCAGCACTCAATAGATATTTTTCACTAGTCAAATATATAAGCTTATGGTTCAATACATTAAATTCTAATGAAGGCATTCCAAAGAAAATGCACAGGTTCAAGAAATGAAGCATGTGCACATGAGAAGATTTTAAGAAGATTTGCTACCATCCTTTCTTAATCAACAAAATCATTGGTCCTTTGTTTGGTTGTATGATGTAAGAAGCCACGGGATGAGTAGACATAATACACAACCAATAGCCATTTTGGATAAACACTATCTTTGAATTATTAGAAACACTAACGTTTACGTCAATAACATTTCTCTCCCAACACCAGTAATCATCCCAATCTAAGAAATCAAATAGAGGTCCATGCTTTACCTCAAGACGCAATGCACCAAGTAGGACTTTCTCAAATATGAAGTCACTTCTCTCATTTGTTAAACTTAAAGAGTCAAGATTCTTTGAACCTAGTATTCAACAGCAAGAGAGGTAAGTGATATAGAAACTAAGGAGTCGTATCGTTCCTTGCATATCACCAATTCACGGATATCAACAAGGCCTTTTATAAATTCAATGCCAAAAAATGGTCTAGTTACTGTCACATCAATATGTGATGGTGAAAATTGAAGACCAAAATCACATTATGTTGTTGTGGTCAATAGGGATATTCGGTATTAACATGGTTGAACCTCAAAGCAGAAGTTTCCCATATCATCAATCCTCTTTAGTTGAGGCTTAGCATTGTCTGTACCATTTGTCAAGCTAACTTGACGCTTGCCTTAATAGTGATTTGTCACTAATTTTAGGGAACCACAAATTTTATAATGTGCTTCTTCTATCTTTTGGATTGAAGCCATGTTTGGCACAACCATGAAATTCTCCAAAGTGCTAAACTTGAAGTGATCCTTCTCAACCTGGATTGTGTAGTGTGTTGATGTTGCATGATCAAGCTAGTAATATACCTGAACATCTGTTCTAGATCTTTCTCATCCATCAACTAATCTCTTAACACCTTCAAAACAGACTCCTTGAGAAGTCACCACAAGTCCTCCAACTGAGAAACTTGTGACCTGAAATGGTTGAGATATATTAACATGATTGTGCTCAACAAGAACCTATATAAATGGAAGTGAAACATCAAATATTGTATTCTCACCCTTGTAGAATGGCAACAACCTTTATTTTCCACATGGAATAAAATTAAAAGAAAATTTCCCATATGCATAAGATATTACATGACAAAGCGCTTGATTTGGTCAAGGAGCTTCTTTGAGGGCACTTCTCCTCATGGAAATCATCTGAATAAAGTTATACATAAAAAATTAGAATAGGGTTACCTTGAGAAACAAATAGCCATCCATATCATAACTTGGGACATAAAAAATGTCATCTACTACCAGATCTCCAAAGCCCAACTCCATCTCTCAAGAGCCTATTTGGAAAATTGTTAAGAGAACATGATAATCACGTATTTGAAATAGAATATTATAGAAAATATACTTTATAAACCTCAATCATTGTACATTATGCGTAGCACCATCCAAGCTAGGATCGACATTAGGTATGACCTTGTATTTTCTTCCTCTATTTAACAATTGACTTACAGAGCCTGCTCTTTCCACTTCTTCACGTTTGATTTCATGGAGGGCTACTGTGTACTTTAGGCACTCATCCTTAAGGAATCTCCAAACTTATTATGCGTATCAAATGAAGGAAAAGAGAGAAAAACATCATGGGCTTTCCGTTTTGAAAAAAAATGTAGTGGGATTAGATATGACCTGATATTTGTATACTTCTCGAGGATAGATGAAGTTTATGTATTCATGATGGGAAGCAACCAGCCTATATTTCCTTGGAGTAATATTTGTAAATGTGTAACTTCCTCCCTGCAACGTAAACACATCATCATTAATGAGATCATTGTTGGTGGAAATGAGTTCAACATTCACATTGGCACGACCTCCATTTATATTTGGACAACTTTCTGCTCCAACAACCCCATCACTCTCCAAAAAATAGTGAACCCTGAAAATTGATGTCTTCATGGCCATTGCAACCATTGTGATCCACTGATACATATTCAACCATTTAAGATATATTCACCAAGTCAGGGAATATGAATATTTCCACTGTAATTTTCCCTCAATAATCTTAAGATCAAATCCAAAATTATCTCGTTCATCTTCACATCAAATGCGAAATTGTCTCCTTCATATTCAGAGAGATCTTCAAACAAATTTTCAAAATTGTATCAAATCTACACATATATATTAAAAAAATTATTAATGTATGTTGCCTAATTACCAATCAAAATGTTTAAAACAATACAACACCAATAAATTTGTATTTCATCGCCATTGCACATAATTCACCTTCCTTCAGATAATGCAAATGGGTCCTAAATCTTTTGGAGGTGCTTCAATTGCTGTAATGTATATTTTGTAGATGACCTTTATAGATGTTGTTGATAACCCCGCTATCTGCAATATGACTATCACTTTGCAATGATTCATTTTATGTATTTCTTTTATAATTATGGTAAATCAATAATTCTTTAGATTAAATAATGAATCTACTACTTGAACAAAGATTATATGCAAAGATTATATCCAAAGTAAAAGTAAAACTTACATGAGTAGATTTTTAACACAGTTACAACTTACGTTGTTTGGTGAACTAACCGTTGTGTCTAGAGCCTGCCCATAGTTCTCGATAGTATTAACACAGGTCAATTGCTTCAACAATTTTACTAGGTTTCCTTTGCAATCAATGTAGGGATTACATTTAAAATGTTTAAAAATTATTTTTAAAAGTACTTGAATTGTTATGGGATTTACCACAGAAGAAGCAACCTAATAAACCTTTAAGCGATGTTTTCCTACATGCTTGGCCATGGCTGCTAAAGTTGCATTCACAACCATGTCTACTGATATCTGCAATTTGAATTCAACCAAAAAACATAACACATTTAAGAGAAAAAGGAAAATGGTTTTTTGGGTTGAATTTTTGAAGAAATATATGGAAGATCTGATCTTCCAAGAGAAATAAATAATGTAGAGAAGCTCTAAAAAAATTAAATAAATATAATTTATAATTAAAATAATAAAAATGTGAAGTCTATGTTGGAGGCATCCACTGTAATCTTCCAGATATAGATGAAAAACGTAATCTAATAAAAAAATGTAATATGGAAATACTAAAATATAAAATTAATTACATGTTTTTTCACACTTTGTTAAGAGTTACTCACCAAATCTAGCACAATATCTGGATGGGCCAAGAAGCAAGATAGCTGATCTTTGCCATAGTGTGTAACGATTGGATCAATCATTCTGCAAGCTGAATATTTGATTTAGCTCAACAACAATGTGAGAGTAATCGAGCATCCGATCCTAAGGTTTCCTCAACTTTGTCAAAGATTGAATTTTGAAGAAACCTTGGCATCCATTGATCTGTTGATAGCCAAACCTATAACCAACATCTGAAGTACCCACCGTGTCTCCATTACAAGGAACTTCGAATCTAAAAAACTATTAGTTTTTTTTCTAGGTTTCAGCAATCTCTATTTCTCTAGTTCCCAACTAGTTGTTGCTAGTTCAATGCCCATAGAATCTAAAATCACTCTAATGGTTGCGATGTCGATTTTCAAGGGCACCAAACACATTGATCCATTGAAAATCCAATCCCATGATCTGGATTAGTTTTATGGATAGCTGTTAGCCAGGTAGAAACAATGCCAGATGTAAAACAATGCCTTTACATTGTCAATTATCAAGGCAAGATGATCTATAACCCCTACAGTTTAGGGAAAAATCACCCTAAACACCAAATTTATAGGAGTTTAAATTATTAAATTATTAAATTATTTGTAATTCAAAGTTTAAATAAAATAATTACAGATTTCCTTACTCTCTTTGAAAATAGAAAGCAACTTTTCATTCAAATAATATTATTTTAACTTTCAATTAATTGAAATTTATTTTATTTTAATAAATATGAAATTGTTTTTGGTTATTTATATGTATTTTTCAAAGTTATTTGTAATTTTAGATTAAAAATAAAATAATTCGGGTAGATCTTGCATAAAAACGTAAACATGTAAACTTAAATGTAAATGTAAATGTAATATTTAAGATTTAACATTGTTAATCTATTTAAAAATCAATCTAATTATTATTACGTATAAAAATAACATAAATTTAAAATATAAAGAGGTTTACGAATAGTAAAAAAAAAAGAGCTATGGTAAATAAATAAAAATATAAATAAACAAGAAGTATGGTAAATAAATAAGACTTTTTTTATTTACTCCAAAGGTATGGTAAATAAAAAAAATAAAAAAATAAACTAGAGATATGGTAAATAAATAAAACCTCATTTTGTCTTTACTCCATTAACCTCTTTATATTTATGAAAACTCAAAAAATAGGTTTTATTTAGGTGGATCCTGTAGGACACAGAAAAACATATCAAATAATATTAGAAATCAACATCTAATTATATACAAAGCCCATCTGCCAAATACCATTGTAAATAAAAGAAATATGATAAATAAATAAAAATATAAATAAACAAGAGGTATGGTAAATAAATAAAACCTCTTTTTATATTTTCTCCATAAACCTCTTTACACTTACTAACACTCAAAAAATAGGTTTTATTTAGGTGAA
>APFE030624644.1:12587-68790 GCA_000404065.3 Pinus taeda
GGGGGGGGGGGGAGGGAAGAATATTTCTTGCACTAGATACATTGATTTCAGTGTAGATAATGATTTCTAATCCAATTTTATTTATTGCACAAGATGCATTTATTTTAGTCTAGATGTTGATTTCTAATGATATTTGATTTCTTTCACTAGATGCATTAATTTCAAAGTAGATGATTTCTAATCCTATTTGATTGCTTTCACTAAATGTATTGATTTCAATGTAGGTGGTGATTTCTTTTCCTATTTGATTGCTTGCACTAGATGCATTGATTTTAATGTAGATGTTGATTTCTAATAATGTTTGATTGCTTGCACTAGATGCATTGATTTGAATGTAGATGTTGATTTCTAATATTATTTGATTGCTTGCACTAAAAGCATTGATTTCAATGTAGATGGTGATTTCTAATCCTATTTGATTGCATACACTAGATGCATTGATTTCAGTGTAGATGTTGCTTTATAATCCTATTTGGTTACTTGCACTAGGTGCATTAGTTTCAGTGTAGATGTTGGCTTATAATCCAATTTTCTTGTGTGCACTAGATGAATTGATTTGAATGTAAATTTTGATTTCTAATCTTATTTGATTGATTTCATTAGATGTAGTGATTTTAGTGTAAATGTTGTTTTCTAATATTATTTAATTGCTTGCATTAGATTCATTGATTGCAGTGTAAATGTTGATTTCTGTTTTGATGTAATTGGATGCATGATGCTACTTTAATTTTAAAGTGATTGGATTCACATTGTGCATTGATTTTAGTGTAAGCACAAAAAATTATTGGCAATGTCCATTGATTTTTGTGTTATAGTAATTCAACCTATTAATATTGGAGAGAAGCAGAGATGAGGAATGATCTTTACTACAATAGATTGAGCTAAAGCTTTTAATGGTTTATGTTATAGCCTATCCTTTTCATATAATCGATATGAAAATATGACAATCAATATGAAAATATGGAAAAAGTAAAAACGGTCACAATAAGAATAATAGAAGAAAATGGTTTTAGATTAACCACAATGAAGACTGTTTATAATTGACTATTTTCTTACTATTCACATTTTCTATCATTCAACACTATTACAATGTCCCTTTACATTAAAAATTTATATTTCATCATTTTTCATCATTAAAATTATTATCATCACAACAAACTTGAGCAATTAAGAAAATTTAAAATTAAAATATTACTATTCACATTTTCTATCATTCAACACTATTACAATGTCCCTTTACATTAAAAATTTATATTTCATCATTTTTCATCATTAAAATTATTATCATCACAACAAACTTGAGCAATTAAGAAAATTTAAAATTAAAATATACATATTAATCTGAGACATATTAGCATATTTAAAATGATTATATTAATATTAGATGAATTTACGTTTATTGATAAAATTAATCATATGTTCGTTAGATTTTCTTTGGTCGCACATGATTGAAACCAACTGAGATCCATCTTAACTCTGGATCTATCAAGCATCGAAAGGGATCAAACCTCTCAAGGTACAAACCTTTCGTCAATTTTTGCACTCAAAAAAGACGTTTTTACCTCAAGGGATGTGATACCTCTCGTTGCTTGATAGATCCGGAGTTAAAATGGACTTTACTTTCATTTACATAAATTGCTATAAAACTAGCTTGGATCTATCTTAATTTTGGATCTTAATTTTGGATTTACCAAGGGCAGAGGGGATCAAATCTCTTTTCACTTTAAAAAAGGTTTGTATATGAAGAGATCTTATGCCTCTGACACTTGGTGAATTAGGAGTAATATGATTGAATTATTAATTATACTTATAATTAATTAATTTTATATTTCACTTTACTTATTTTTATTTTTATAATTTACCCCAAATTTATTTTGCTTAACATTTTTGACATTAAATTTTATTTTACGGAGTTTTCTCAAATTAGATGTTAAAATTGATTTTCAAATAAAACAAATTGGCTATATTTTTAATATTAAAAGTTATTTTTAATTTCCCCATGGTGTAGATTAGTTGATGGTAGAATGGGTTATTAAGGCATTTCTTATGATGTTATTGGTTTAAACTTCGATCAGATCAGTGTGCCATGTGTTAGGCAATGTGGGTACACTTGGAGGTGATTGTGGTAGTGGATAGAATTGATCCTTAAGTAAAAACATGATATAGTTAATGTCTATTATCTCATATACAAAAAAAATAAAACAATAATAATAATCTTATGTTTTAAATTTTATTGAATTAATTATTTATCAAAATTATATTTTATTAAAAGCACATGATTTTATTGGAAGTAGTTTAGGTGATGGAAACAAAGGTAACTAATTTTCTTGTAAGCACTTTCTAAATTGTTACTCCACTCAAACAATCTCATAGAATAAAAAAGGTCTTGACCCCACCCATCAAGCAAGCCACCCAATGTCACCTTGGTGGCCTTCTGTCACTCTTTAAACTACAAGAAGAATATCCTTATCTAGGGGGCAACCCTTAAATATCGAGCGAAGCTAGGCCATTGAGTAATGAAAGGAAGTTCCTTAACGAAGACTAGTGATTTGACACTGTTCCCTCTCAAAGTATAAGGTCAGGGGTAAGTGTCTGAATAGTCAAACAAACCATGAATTATTAACAAATTTTGAATGATTTTAATTACACAAGTATGCTTATTCATGGAACCAAATTATACTTGAAAACTGAGAGATAGAGCTTGCTCAATTAACCATACAGCATGAGATGCTAATGATGCATATATAGAATGGCACAATAAAAATAGAAAATGAATCATAAATTGTCTATGCAAGTAAGGCATTAGATCATTCATTCATAGTATTCATGAGCATTGGAGATTGAGAGTTCATTATCATCATCAAGAGACCATTCCACAATTAAGAGATGATACACTAACAATATTAACTATGTTTGGGACAACAAAGAGTTATGTGTTCGCGATGATAAATAAACGAAATATTCAAATTTAGTCGTTGTTACTAAGGAAAATGAAGACAACAAAGTTGAATGTGGACTACCTGCACGTTTGTAACATTCAAATGTCTTCAATTTATCATCATGGAAGTTGCATGAAGGAAATTTGGTAGTGGTACTAAGTGAACATTCTTTGATCAAAGTTCATACCCTCTCCTTAGTGCTACCACTTTGCAAGACAAAGAAGAAATTTAAAATATATGTGCAACCAACTAAATAAGTTGGAAAGGTTGTTGCAAAATATATAGGTGGTCATGTCGTGTTGCAAAAGGAGGTGTTGGCTCACTCCCCTTTTTTATAATTTGTCAACCTTTGAATTTGATTCCCTACGAATGTGATCAAATGATATGATCCTAAAGATTATAATAAGCTCCTTAATTTAAATCATCCTTTGATCCAGTAAAGAAGTGTACCAGGAAGTACAAACTTTCACCCAATCTAAAATTGCCTTGGAATCCCCTATGAATTGTAATTTTAGATTGTTGAAGTGATGCAATTAAAATTACTAACATAAACAACTAATTCATATTATTGTAGTTTTTGTTAGGTAGTCATATTTTTTTTCTTAGACTAAATTAGTAATTTATGTTAGTCATTTTTAGTTGTCTTACTTATGAGCTAGTCAAATATTTTAACTGGTGACTAAAATAGTCCTTTATGTTAGTCATTTTTAGTTGGGTCTCTTAATTTTGCTAATTTTTGTAGTATTTCACTTGGAAAAGTTGTGGTGATGAACTTTTTTAGTCACCTAGTCACTAATTTCACCATTTTCTACTAGTGTTTCTTGCCTGATATGGGCAAAGGCGTACTTTTCCCTTCTATCACATTTATAAATTGCATCCTTCTTAATCATCTCGTGTAATCGTTTTACTATTTGCACATAATCTAAGATGAACTTCCAGAGGAAGTTCATTTTCCCTCGAAAGGACTATATGGATTTTTTTCACTAGAAATGATTCCAAGAAATAGTCTTGACCCACTCCAAGTACATTATGATCCTGCTCTTTCCAATAATATTGCCCAATAAATTTCCCTTGGACATTGTGAATATGCTCCTCTTAGGATTTAAATATATTTTATATCTCCAACATTGCTCGAAACCTAACTTAGATGACACAAGTGATCATATCTCTTCTTTGAAAATACAATGACATCATCTAAGTATACCACCCCACATTGTCAAATTAAACCATTTAATGTGATTTCCATAGCTTGTTGGAAGTTAACTCCTACATTAATGACTCCAAAAGGAATTGACTTGAATGAAAAGGCACCCCAATTGGCCTTGAAAATTGTTTTGTTTCTGTCAGGTTCTGCTACTAGAACCTGGATATATCCAGAAAATCCATCTAGTAACGAGAACATATTTGATATAGATATAATTTGAATTATTTGTTGCATATATGGAATGAGATAGTTACCCTTGTCCGGATCCTGATTAAAATTATGGAAATCAATACACATATGTATGTCTCTAGACGTCTTTCTTATGGGAACCAGATTAAAGACCCATGTAGAGTGATGAACTTTGTATATGATTTGAGCATGCAATAATTTCCTTAGTTATTTCTAAATGAGGGGTTCAAGTGTACGATGAACATTTATTCGTTTATATTGGAAAGGCTTTACCCCTTCTTGGATGGGAATGACATGTTGGATTATTCATGTGTCATAAATTCTCAAGTCATTGTATATCCATGTGAAAACATCCTGATACTACTTAAAGACATAGATAAAAGCTTGCCACCCTCAAGGTGTGTAACATGTACCAATATTCACATACTTCTAATATTATTTTGTACTAAGATTCACATGTTCATGTGAAAGAGTAGGACTATGAGCCTTCGCAATAACTAGCCCCTTGAAAACATTTTGACGGTCATACAACTTTTCCAAAGGGACCACACTCTTAGGCATGGGGTTTCCTTTGTTTCCCCAAGTAGATCCCTGCAAGGCTTTCTCATGCCCTTCTTCATTGATGGACACATCCTTGAATATATCAGCAGTCACCATGAAGTATTTGTCTACCAGTCATCATTAAAGACATGAAAAATAGTAATGTGATCAAGCACAGATCGCCAATAAATAATCTCAACTAAAAATCCATCCTTTAATGCTGACAACATAGGAGTAGTATTAGTTAATGTATCTAGAGTATCATTAGGAATCTGAGGAACAAAATTAATATTAAAAACCTTTAAATGTGAAATGAGATTCCATACCTCTTTTTGTTAATTCCTAATATTGGGTGACACACAATGAATAGTGTTACATACATGGCGTGAAACAATTCCCGAGTCGCCTATTAATTTGAGTGCTTCAAATTTTAGGTCAATGTATTTCCTTAAACAAAATATGAGTGATTCATATTCATCAACATTGTTATTGAACTCAAATTCCAAGTGACATGAGATTAATATGTTTGTTCTGTTGCAGGTCTATTAAAATGCAGCCAACTCTAGAACCCTCTAGTGCTTTCAAACAATCAAAATACAAAGTTGAAATGTTACCAATATTAGGGTTAGGTCTTACAGTATTACTAGTTACATATATAATAGTAGATTCATTTGCACTAGTTAGATTACAATGAAGGAGTTCCAACTATGTATTTGGTGGTATGGGTGAAGGTTGAACTAGAGAATATCTGTGATCAACCTCTAGAAAGCAATTTCCAAAAATTATTTGTGCATAACTCATAGGTTCATTAGGTGCTTCAACCTATGTGACATTATGCTTCATAAATGGTGCCTCTTGACTTGAATGTAGTTTTCCTTCCCTTATATGGAATCCATAAATGGAACCAATCAGTTGCAAAGTGTCCTTCTAATTTACTAGAATAGTCTCTACTAAATAAAAAGCCATAAGCTTCCAGAATGTCCACAATGACTATATTAATACATTGGTGAAATATATAATTTGATGATAAAGATACTATGACATTATAAAGTTCACCAACTTGCTGTACTAAAGATATATCTAACTAAGTGATTCTCACATTGTTTTTTTTCCTATTTAACATTGATTTTCTTGGCAACATATAGGGTCATTACATTTGTAGATGCACTAGATTCAACTAGTAAATTATCAACATTATAATTAAAGATATCCAAATTTATAATAAATGGATGGAAAGTACACCCAACATTCACATTTTCTGGAGTAACGAAAAATTCAAGAATGGTGAGAGACTTATGAAATTAAGCTTGAGAAGCAGAAACCATTCTACCCGATGAAGGTAGAGATGCAAATGCTTGAATGAGAAATTCTTGTTGCCCTACTATGTTGGCAACTTTTAAATGGAAATATTTGCACGAGCCCTTTTCATGTATTGAATAATTTTGTAATTAATATCATAATCATAAGCAGGATGTGCAAATGTGGTAGGTGGCATAACTTTATTTGACATCTCAGAGGTGGTGAGATTATTCTTCTTGTTTCGGGAATCCCCTTTTTCTGACTATGTACTCCCAAACTTATTTTGAGTGCCTTGAGAAGGATTACTAGGTCGTAAGATATTTCCTAACAATTGATTTATCACATATTTTCTAGGCGTTGGGCCTTTTCTCCTCAAGTTATATATCTTATCAGGTTATATAAAAGGAGCATCATGTAATAGCCCGAGTGAAAATTCCATGTAATAAAAGTTAATAAAGGAAAAATAATAACCACGTTTGATGGGACACTTTTTCCAAGATGAATGTTGGGAAAAACATCCTAATGTGGGTGTTCATTGGTTTAGTATGTCTAAAGGAAATTGGCAAAGGTTTTGGAAAGGAAAAATGGCATTTTTGTCATATTTATTTATGAAAATAATGGAAATTGGGAGAAAAGGAAGGTGAAAGGTCACATGTTGCATGTGAGGAGGAAATTGAAGGAAAATAATGGAAATTAAAGAAAATAGAGGCCTCATTGATAAAAAGGCTTATGAGGCTCAGTTAGGAAGCTTTTTCTCAAGTTTTGCATTGGATCAAGAAAGGAAAAGAAGGAAAGAGGAAGGAAGGAGAAAGCAAGGAAGAGTAGGATGAAGCAGTTACAACAATATTCTTTGCAAGTATCGATTTACATGTGCATTTTCCTGTCTAAAATTTTCATGCATGGTATTGCATGTGGTTCCTTTTCTGCTATGACATGGGGTTTACTAGGTGTGATAGTGCTTTGAACCTAAAGTTTCCATTTCTAGATAGCCATGGTATGATGGGGTTCTCATTTTTTCATTTAGATGGATTGGTGGATGGATTTGAAGCTAAGTGAGGTGGATCTATGATGACATAACACATGGTCAAATGGTCCCTAAACCATATTATGTATCATGGTAAAGCCAATGGCCTAGTAACCCCAAAGACAAATTGTGGCTTGCAATAAATCCTGGATTGTGTGCCTTCGTGGGCCTAGGAATCCTTGTCAGTGAATGGGGAGATATATGATAAAGCCAAGGGGTGGATTTCTCCCTATTACGCTTAGTAATCCCAGGTTAGCATATGCAGTAAATCATAGAGAGTGGCTCTTAGTTGAGGGCTTAGTGTTCTGGTATGACTGCAGTAAAGACTAAGAGACGAGGAGATAGGAAAATTCCTCATGGTGTAGGTGGAGAAATCCAGTGGTATCCATGCTTGGTTGGCCTAGTGATCATCTAGAGATCATGGTAAAGAATGTTATTACATATTTATTATGTTGGCCTAGTGATCCAGGATGGATTATAGTAAAGCCTAGTTTATGTTGATGAGGGTGAGTTGGTTGAGCCTTAGGATTCCCTGGTTGGTTCTTTTGGTTCGAGTCTCACATTAATTCTTCGAATATGGCATGAAGGTGAATGGATGAAGAGAGATTTAGCTCAGTAATTCTATGGTCAGGTGGAACGTGGTAGTCCCATCCTAGGTTTGGATTTTTCATCATCAATATGAGGTAATTTCTCCTTGTATTTCTATGAGTACTATACTCGTTTATATTTGGATCATATGGCTATGATTTCCTTGGTATTTTTGTTTCTATTATGCTGCTTATGTATATGTTTTATGACAATGGCTATGTATGGCTCTCATCATGTTTTTACTTGTAAATGAACGAACAATGTATCTATGACCTAATAAATGATAATGCAGCAAATGATATAAGGGAACAATTCTTCTTAGAGATTCTCAAATAAGTATGAGACCCCTATGCTTAAATTTGTTGTTTACACCTGTAGATTATATATTCGTGATATGTTTCACGAAATTCATGTCATGGATAGTAGGGATATGATTAAGGGCTTGTTCAAGTATTTACATTTTTATCAATGTTTCTTTCTTTTCTCCTTGTTCTTATGGTGTCATTCAATTCTAGGTGGTGACCTGCGCTCTTGACCTAAAAATGTGACTCAAATAGTGGGGACATTGACACAACACTGAGAAAAATAGTCCATGTATGCTAACATGCCTTGTCATGAGAGCATCTAGAGCCTCCTAAATGCTACCAAGCCCATAACATGGAAGAATCCATATGCCATGTGGTGTAAAACCTCAGTGGGAACCAGGGGCATGATACCTGAGTCAGTGGGATGGCTCCTAGGAGTGTTGTTTCTGATGTGGAAGGTATGTTTGATTTGTTTCCTTCAATTTTACTTCCTTAGCATCACCTTGGAGGTTGAATCATATCATAGTATCCTCCAATAACATTTTTACCCCGGTTAGCCAATTACATGGGCAGAGATGGGAGGAGGGTGTACAAAGTGGTATCAGAGAGGGTTACACTCTCTTTGGGTCATATCTAATACCACATAGTGGCATTAGAGCATGGTTCACCCCTCATAATGGATGGGTTGTGTGTTGGTCATGGATTCATGTTAGTTGGATATGTGTTTCTTATGCTTGTAGATGCTCTTCTTGTTTCATTTGCATGGTGCGAATCACGGTTGTAGTGATGTGGCTATGTGAAGGTTTATGGTGTTGGTGTGGGATGTGTCATCATGAGGGTATGGATGTATGTGCATTTGTTATGCATGTCAATGTTTATATGTTGTTATGGATGCATTTTCATGGTGAAGGTTGTTGTGCATGAGGTTATTGTATGCAATTAGTTCATCGTGATGATATTGGTATGCTATTATGCTAATGTGTTGGCTAAGAGAGAGTAGGAGATGCAGATCATCAGAATGAGTTTGCAGCATTAGACCTTGGGGTATGAGAAGATTGTCATACATGTATTGTATTTTTGGCATGAAGGTATGTTAGTTAACGGGTTGTTATATACATTAGGGTTATATACATGTTTTTCATTTGGCTGTGGTGTTGTATTGTTATTAGTTTTCCATGGTTTTTTTCCTGTCATTTTCTTAGCTTTCCTTTTAAGTTTTGAGTCTTGGGAATTGGTTGGAAAAGAGGAAAGTTAGTGGAGCTTGGGGAAAGCTGAATGAAATCCAGTGAGAAATGAAAGACTCAGATGAAGTCCATGCATGTGTAAGCACAAATAAAGGTAAGAATATCACTATCAGTTGGATTGGTTCAGTACATTGGTGTAAATTGATAGTGGAAGTGCAATCATGAGAAAGGTGAGAGGAAAGGTGAATTAAATGGATCTCTTGCATGAAATTCCTTGGCTATGTTGGGAACGATTGTTTTCAATGTTGTGAATGGTGTGCATATATCAAGGGAGTTCTCTTCACCTTCGCCTTATGATACATGGTACTTATGCTGATGTCTATATGTATACATGTATGCATGTATGAATGTCATACCTGAATGGGTTGTCATGGATCATGGTTGTTTAATGCTAATGTTTATATGTATATGTGTGTGTATGTATGTGAATGTCTAAAAGGATCAATATCTTTTATTCCAATGTTAATGTATGTATGCATGTTTCTATGTCATTGTATGATAAGGTTGTCAGGGATCATTCTTGTGGAGGAATGATTGCTTATGCAGGTGAATAGCATGAAGAGATTCTCAGTTCATGAGGAATCAAGTGGGAAGAGTAGCATGATAGTTCTTTGAGGCCAGTATCATGTGGATATGAATTGATGTTATCTGCTTATACTATGTATATGTTTATGTTATGGACAAACTAATGATAAGAGATACATTAGCGAAATGAAAACAATGTGATGCATGGCATGCTAGGTTAAGCATGGATGGTAGAGAGACAGTGCAAGTGAGGTTGCCTGGTAGACACGGTGTGGTTTTGAATGTGTTGTACTGCTATTGTACATATATTGTATATGTTGTATATGTTTCATATTGTGGGCATATGGTGTTGTGTATATATAGTGTGTGTACATGTTGTTATGTAATGTTATATACCAATGGTATAGATAGTGTTGTGTGAATATTGCATATGAAGTGGTGGGCACAGGTGGTACTATGTACATGTTGGATGTGTGCCATTGTGTGCATATGGTGTTGTGTGCATGTTGGTTATGCAATGTTGTGTACAAGTGATGCTATGTACATGTTTGATCTGTAGTGTTATGTACATGTGGTGTTGCATTCATGTTGTACATGCGGTGCTATGTACATATGGTGTTGTGTGCATGATTGTACAAGTGGTGTTGTGAGCATGTGGTGATGTGTACGCATTGTACATATGATGGTGTGTGTAGGTGGTGTTGTATACATGTCGCGCATATGGTATTGTAAATGTATTTTCATGTACATGTCGTGCATGTGGTGTTTTGTACATCTAGTGTTCTATTCACATTCTACAAGTGGTACAATCTACATGTGGTATTTCATAAATGATGTACAAGTGGTGTCGTGTACATGTGATGTTGTGTACACGTTATGCAGGCGGTGTTGTGTATAGGTGGTATTGTGTACATGTTGTACATGTGGTACTAGTGTACATGTGATAGTATGTGTATGTTGTAGATGTTGTGTTGCGGCCATGTGGTACTATTTATGTGCATTTCGTAGTCATGGTATCGTGACATGTGTATTTGTTGTTCTGTACTATGTGTACGTGTATGTATTGTGTTGTGGTGTACACTAGATTTAGGGGTACATATATATGTTGTGTCATACCCTGGGTGTAGGGGTATGTATGTATTATGTTGTGTCATACATTGGGTGTAGGTGTATGTATGTATTGTGTTGTGTAGGACACCAAGTATAGTTGTGTGTATGTGCACATGGTTGAGGAGAAGACTCCGGATGTTTGTTGGGCATGAAAACCGGTTCATAGTGCATACCAAATAAGGATAAATGTAGAAGCTAATGATTGATTGAAGGATACATATCAATATTTTATTTTTAGTTTATTATGCATGTGTTCTATGATTCTGGCTTATGATGGTTACATGTGATTTATGATTTTGAACTATGATGGTTATGTTTTGAACTAATTGGATGTGATATTTTTATACATGTTGATTGGGTCAAATATGTTAGCTTGACTTGTTGTGACAGGAAGTAAACATGATTACAAGTGTATCTTATTGATGAGATACCAATGAGGTATGATTTCAAGTTACTTAAATTTATTTTAAATATAATGAAAGTTATGTGCTTGACACAAGAAGCCTATAAATTCCTTTTTGACTGGTTGAAATCTACTGCAAGTATTTGAAGTAATGGAAAAAAGAATTGGAACATGCAACATTATGTTGGTAAATCACTTTAAGAGAAAGGCCATTATGGGAGACTGGTACCCAATAGTGTCCATTGATTTCCATGAGCATGCTATTAACGATATGATGGTTTTAAGGTAGGTATATGCCTTGGTTGTTTACCTTCTGATGTAAGGAATCCTTTCCAAGGGATGGATCACCCAGGATAGGGGATGTCGGGGAACTTGGAAGGTGTGTGACTGCATGGAAAGGGGTGACTAGAATTCTCGAGATACTATGTCGCAGAGCAGGGAAGCTTGGGGATTGATTTTTTTTGTCATCAACATTGCCAAATGGAATCAAATGCACATTGGGAGTGCGCGATGGAACAATGAGTCGGTAATGGTTCAATGAGAGGGTAAGTGGTACAAGATTATAGCGTCGGAAATTTGATGCAACTTTGACTTTGACAAAGGATTTTGAACTTCCTGGGAAGGAGGTGAATATTGATATTACATTGAGGGTGGAGGCGTGAGCCTCTGAATTTCCTTGTTGCAGATGCATGCATCATATCCTTTTATTTGTTGGCTGAGTGAATGTGCATATGTGTATATCATTGTAAATATTGTATCGAGATGGATTTACAAATATCCATAGGTAGTATGATTATTTTTTGTGTGAAACAAACGTGTATGTGTGTATACGTGGTTGTTATTGTAAATAGTGTAATGAGTTCTATTATAAATCTCCAGTAAAAAATATGTTTGTCATGTTTTAGCACATGGTCATTGTAAATACTGCAATGAGTTGTGCTTTAAATATGTATGTGATGTATGCTTTGTTTTCAACAGTATTGTTGGTTATAAGTGTCAGTGAACACTGAGGATGGTATTCCCCCAAGGGGGGCGGTTCTGTAACAACCCTGTTGAAAATTACATGTAATAAAAGTTAATAAAGGAAAAATAATAACCACGGTTGATGGGAAACGTATTCGAAGATGAATGTTGGGAAAAACATCCTAGTGTGGGTGTTCATCAGTTTAGAATGGCTAAAGGAAATTGACAAAGGAAGTGGAAAAGGCTTTGGAAAGGAAAAATGGCATTTTTACCACATTTATTCAGAAAATAATGGAAATTAGGAGAAAAGGAAGGTTAAAGGTCACAAGTTCCATGTGAGGAGGAAATTGAAGGAAAACAATGGAAATTGAAGAAAATCGAGGTCTCATTGATAAAAAGGTTGATGGGGATTAGTTAGCAAGCTTTCTCTCAGGTTTTACATTGGATCAAGAAAGGCAAAGAAGGCAAGAGGAATCAATGCAAAAGAAAGGAAGAGAAGGATCAAGAAGCTACAATATTCTTTGTAGGTATCAATTTGCATGTGCGTTTTCCTTGCTAGATTTGGCATGTATGGTATTGCATGTGGTTCTTCTTCTCTTATGGAATGGGTTTTTCCAAGAGTGGTAGTTTTTTCAGCGTAGACATTCGATTTTTGGATAGCCATGGGTGAATGTGTATATGTCCATATCATTATAAATACTATATCGAGTTGGATTTATAAAGCTCCATAGACACCATGATTATTTTTTGGGTGAAAAAAATGTGTATGTGTGTATATGTGGTTTTTATTATAAATATGGTAATGAGTTGTGTTATAAATCTCCAGTAAACAATATGTTTGTCATTTTTTAGCACATGATCATTCTAAATACTGCAATGGGTTGTGTTATAAATCTCCATGGGAAGTACCTTTTATTTTCAATAGTGTTGTTGATTATAAGTATAATTGAACACTGAGGATGGTGTTCCCCCAAGGGGGAGGGTTCTGTAATAGCCTTAATGAAAATTCCATGTAATAACACTTAATAAAGGAAAAATAATAACCCTGATTGATGGGACACTTATTCCAAGTTGAATATTGGGTAAAACATCCTAGTGTGGGTGATCATTGGTTTAGTATATCTAAAGGGGATTGGAAAAGGGAATGGAAAATACTTTGGAAAGGAAAAATGGCATTTTTGGCACATGCATTTATGAAAATAATGGATATTAGGAGAAAAGGAAGGATAAATGTCACAGGTTGCATTTCAGGAGGAAATTGAAAAAAAATAATGGAAATTGAAGAAAATAGAGGCCTCATTGATAAAAAGGCTTATGAGGATCATTTAGCAATTTTTTTCTCAGGTTTTGCATTAGATCAAGAAAGGAAAATAAGGCAAGAGGAAGGAAAGTGAAAGAATGAAAGACAAGGATCAAGCAGTTACAACAATATTCTTTGCAAGTATCGATTTCCATGTGTGATTTCCTTGCTAGATTTGGCACGCATGGTATTGTATGTGGTTCTTTTTCTATTATGGCATGGGTTTTTCCGGGAGTGACAATGTTTTCAGCCTAGTCTTTCCATTTTCAGATAGCCATGGTGTGATGGGGTTGTCATGTTTTTGTTGAGCTAGAATATCAGATAGATTCGAAGATGAGTGAGGTGGATCTACAAATGACAGAACACATGTAATAGTGGTCTCCAAACTAGACTATGGATCTTGGTAAATCCAATGGTATACCATGGTTGTGTGCATCGATTGGCCTAGGAATCCTTGCCAATGAATAGAGGGATATATAGTAAAGCCAAGCAGTTGAAGGCTCTCTGTTGGGCCTAAAAATCTCGAGTTGGGATATGCAGTAAAGCCCAAAGAGTGGGTCTCGGTTTAGGTCCTAGTGATCAAGTGTGGCTTCTAGGCCTGAGAGACTAGAAGATAGGAAAATTCCTCATGGTGTAGGTGGAGAAATCTGATGGCATCCATGCTTTTTTGGCCTAGTGATCCGGTCGATATCATGATAAATCCTATTATTACATGTTTATTGAGTTGGCCTAGTGATCCGATATGGATTATGGTAAATCCTGGTTTTTGTTGATGAGGGTGAGGTGGTTGAGCCTCTAGATGCCCAAGTTGGTTCTTTTGGTTCGAGTCCCACATTCATACTTGGAATATGATAGGGGTGAATGGCTGAAGAGAGATTTGGCTGAGCTATTCTATGGTCAGGTCGAATGTGGTAGTCCCATCCGAGGTTTTAATTTTACATCATCAATATGAGGATATTTCTCCTTGTATTTCTATGAGTATTATACTAGTTTATATGTGGATCATATGGTTGTCATTTCCTTGTTATTTTTGTTTCTATTATGTTGGTTATGTATATGTTTTATGAGAGTGGCTATGTATGGATTTCATTATGTTTTTACTTGTAAATGAATGAAAAATGTATCAATGACATAATCGATGATAATGCACCAAATGATATAAGGGAACAATGCTTCTTATCGATTCTTAGATAAGTATGAGATCCCAATGCTTAAAAATGTTGTTTAGATCTACAGATTACAAATTTGTGATATATTTGATGAAATTCATGTCATGGCTAGTAGGGATCTGGTTAAGGGCTTGTTCAACTATTTACATTTACATCATTGTTTCCTTGTTATCTCTTTGTTCTAAAGGTGTCATTAAATTTTGGGCAGTGACTTGTGCTTTCGGCCTGAAAACATTGCTCAAATCACGGGGAAGTTGGCACAACACTGAGAAAAATAGTCTGTGGACATTGGAAGACATTGTCATGAGAGCATCCAGAGCCCCTTGAGAACCATTAGGCACATAACATGGGAATTTCCAAAGTTAAGTGGTTTAAAACCTCAATGGGACCCAAGGGCATTGTACCTGAGTGGTTGGGATCGCTCTTGGGAATGTTGTTATTGATGTGGAAGGTATTTTTGATGTGTTTTCATCGATTCCACTTCCTTAAAGTCACCTAGGAGGTTGACTCATATCATAGTAGCCTCTCATCACATTTTTATCCTAGTTGGCCAATTACTTGGCTATATATGAGAAGAGGTTGTTACAGATCACTTACTGGATGTTCAATGACACCTTGTTGATCATTATTGAGAATACGATCCAAAGTGCAAATTTCATCATCAATATTTTATTTTTCCTCTGTTGAGGTAGGTTCATCCATGTCTTATGTTTACTCAGGATGCTCTTTAGTTGTCAAACTTTCAATAACATTTGCAACCACAACATTCATGTTGTGCTTCCACTAAGGCCGCCTTTTTTCTAAATGAGCCTCATGGTAAAAGGTGGAATAATTATCCACACCTAAGTTTCCACATTGAACCCAACATTAGAGCTCTATACAAACTTATCCAGTTGGTTAAAATTCTTCTTAATGAATGCCTTAAAATACTTATTAATATTAGAAGCCGCACTTGACTTCCTCTTATGTTCTGATACTTTGTTGGTTAACAAATTTAAAGATTTATTCAAGTTGTCCATATCAAAAGGATCCTTCTCTTTAGATTTGATAGAAGAGGTTTGGGACTTCTTAGAAGTGTATTTGTATTATTTTGAAACCTCATGATCAGTGATGACCCCAATAGACCTTAAGTCATCTTCAATGCCAATCACTTCTTCAAAGTTAAGATCCAAGGTAACAATATAATAATATTTAATAATGAAATATTACAGTTTAACATCTATGGGGAATTTATTCAAGGTACATGTAAATATTGAATTGATATCTTTAACTTCTTCCCTTTCCTCCATCTTAATATCCTTGAGTTATTTTAATAACATGGCTGGTGTTTTATCATGAACAAATGTTTCTAAGAATTATTGTTTAAACTCCCCCCAATTACGCATTGAATTAGGTGCAAAGTTATGGTACCAAAGTAAACTCTACCTTTTATAGTATATGGAAACAATCTACATGAAACATCAACATAGTGTTCTTGTAACATCCAAAGATATAAGAATAAATTGTCAATGTGGTCCTTAAGCTTTTCTTTTTTGTCAGGATCATACTTTGAGAGTAGATTTTTCAGATGCTTAGGCATACGATGAATATTTCTTAGGAGAATAAGAGGCCCTTAGGCAGTCTGTTGATGGTGTTGGACCTGCCAACAAAGGGGCTCTCCGTGATGTGAAGTACCAACTAGACCTCACACCATTTGGTTTACGAGTCCCATTCAGAATGAAGGCCAGGTTGCCATATACTTAGAGATATACCTTGGCTCTAGCTGTTAGCAAATGCATGTTATGCTGGTATCTTCAAATAGAAAGGTATGTGTGCCTGGTGAGTGTGCAATATATCTACATCAAGGTTCTCTTACTACAAAGTGGGAGAATAATGTGAGTGTAGGTTTTAACCCTGGACAGAAATTACCTGCATACGAATTCTAAAACATAGAAAATAAATAATGTGAGAGAATATGACATAAAACACATATATAGAGAGATTTGCCCCTGGATCCCAAACGCAAGACTACCAACTTAATTTTTCATTATGTTCCTTTCAATATTACAAAACATATTTAAACATCCTGAAGCATCCAATACCATGGACCAAAAAACCATCACGTCCAAAACCATGGACCAAAAACCATCACGTCCAAAACCATATGCGAAAACCATGCACAAAACCATAGGTAGGTCTGCCCAACTTAATATAGGGTCCAAAACTTTTTTCCCCAGGGCACTGCCTTGAACCTCGTAGAAGGGGGCTACTCGCCCCCCTCAAACCCCCTGTCTTAGTCTATCCTTATAGCTCCCTATACTAACCCCATACTTGAATACAATATTTGCAACCAAACTGCTTGCTTGCTTGCATGAGTGGCTGCCATGTATTTTTCCTTTGTAGTTGATAATGCCACTACAGATTGTTTCTTACTCATCCAACTGACTGCACCTCCAAATAGGTTAAACACATACCCACTTATAGATCTTCTTTGATGCATACCTATGGCCCAGTCTACATTAACAAAGCCATGGATATCCAAAACTCTTTCCAGTATTGGTCTTCTTTGGTAGCACAAACCATAATCACTAGTGCCACACAAATACCTGAAAACCCACTTCACTATTGTCCAATGCTCCTTCCACGGTTTTTACATAAACTTGCTCAATACTCCTAATGCATGTGCAATGTCTAGTCTAGTATATACCATCACATACATTACTCTATCAACTACACTTGCATATGGAACGTGGGACATATCATCTTCCTCTTCTTGTGTCTTGGGACATTGTTCAGCAGATAACTTTACACCTACAGGAATAGGAACCTTCACCGGTTTACTATCCTGCATATTAAACCTCTGTAGTATTGTCTCGACATACTTCTTCTAGTTTAACCAAAGCTTGCTATTTTCCCGATCTCTTTTAATTTGCATGCCCAAATTATTCTTTACAGCACCAAGATCTTTCATGTCGAATTTGGAGGACAATTGGGTCTTCAAATCCTGAATAATTTCCTTGTCATTTCCATCCAGCATTATATCATCCACATACAAGAACATATAAATAACACTGTCACCAATTAATTTAAAATACACATAGTGATCTACTTTGCTTCTAGTGAAGCCAAGTCCCCGTATAAATGTATCAAATTTTTGATACCACATCCTTGTTGACTATTTTAGCCCATACAGACACTTCTTTAACTTGCATACCAGTCCTTTCTTACCCTTCACAGCAAAACCTTCAGGCTACTTCATGTAGATCTCTTCTTCCAGATCCCCATGAAGAAATGTTGTCTTCACATCCATCTGCTCTACATAAAATCAAAAGCAACAACAATAGATAAAATTAATCTAATAGAACCTACCTTGGAAACAGGAGAAAAAATATCACCAAAATAAACTCTCGGCACCTAGGAATGACCCTTTTCTACGAATCGAGCTTGTATTTCTCCAAATTTCCTTCTGCATTTGTCTTCTTCCTCAACACCCATTTACTGCTAATGGGTTTCCTTCCAGCCAGAAACTCCACCAAATCCCAAGCCTCATTTTTGTGCAAAGATGCTAGTTCATCAACCATGGCCTCTTTCTAGAGTTTTCCATCCTCTGAATCTACTGCTTCCTTCATAGTTCTAGGATCATCATCAGTTATAGGTAAAGCAAAATTTGAATAGAAAGTAGATGGACTATACCTTTTTGGTTGCCTTCTTTCTCGAACTGACCTTCTCACAACCGGAGATTGTGACTCTTCATCTTTTGATTCCTCTCCTGTTGTAGATTTTAATTCTTCCTTCTTAAGCTCAAACTCTATCTTCTCAGGTTCCTTTGGTGGGACTTCATGTTTAATAACATCTTTCACCTCTCTAGACATGACATCTCAGCTGTACACAACCTTGTTACTGGGTTCCAAAGTTTATAGCCTTTTAAACCATCCTTATACCCAATATAGATGCACTTTTCAAATTTACTATCCAACTTGGTTCTTTTCTCCTTTGGAACATGTATATATGCATCACATCCAAATACCCTCAAATATGAAAGAGAGGGTTTCTTACTAGTCCATACCTCTTGTGGAGTCTTATCGTCCAATGTTGATGAAGGTGATCTATTGACTAGGTAACATGCTGTCTCCACCGCGTCTACCCAAAATTCCTGTCGTAACCCGACACCACTGAGTATTCTTCTTGCCCTTTCAATCAATGTCTTGTTCATTCTTTCTGCAACTCCATTTTTCTCAAGTGTTTATGGAGTAGTCTTCTGCCATGCTATACAACACTCTTATAGAATTATTCAAATTGCTTGCTTCAAAAATCTCCACCATTATTTGACCTCAACACCTTTATTTTCTTCTTTGTCTGGTTTTCCACCAGAGCCTTAAATTATTTAAACCAGTCAAAGACTTCAAATTTCTTCTTAAGGAAATATATGCATGTATTCCTTGAGAAGTCATCTGTAAATGATACATAGTACATAGACTTACCTAGTGATGGAACCTTCATAGGTCCAAACACATCACTATGCACAAGCTCTAATATTTGTTTGGTCCTCTTACCATGAGAAGAGAAACTCACCCAATTCTGCTTCCCATATACACAATTTTCACATAAATCAAAATCCAGAGAGCTATTACTCATACCTTCTACCATACCTTTACCATGAAGTATTTGAAGGGCCTTCTCTCCAATATGTCCAAGCCTTTGATGCCACAACATGGTCTTCTCTCTAGAGACCACTAGATTTTCTACTCCACTTTCAGGAACCACAGAACTGTTGCACCCATCAACAACAGTACTACTTTGTAGCTTGTACATAGTTCCAATCCAAACTCCTCACATCAATACTAGTGCTCCCTGAACCATCTTGTAGGTATCCTTCTCGAACACTGTTTTTACACCTGCATCATCCAGCTTGCTTACAGAAATGAGATTTTCAGCCAACACAGGAATATGCAAAACACCCAAAAGTGTTCTAACCCTTCCACCTTACAACTTCAACTTTACTTTTCTACATCATTCTAGCCTTCCGATCATCCACTAAGAAGACATCACCACCATCGTATTTCTCATACTCGCAGAACCACTCGCTATGGGGAGTGAAGTGAAAGGATGCACCTGAGTCAATCAACCATGCCTCATAATCTACATGTGTACTTGAAGAATCCAAGTACACATCCCCACCTTCATCTGAGGTGGTTACACCTTTGCAGAAGGAGAATCATTAGATGCCATTCCTTTGTCAAAAGCTTTAGATTTACAATCCATTTTGTAGTGCCCTTCCTTTCCGCATTTCCACCAAACCACCTTTACAGGTTTTCCTTGGGATTTAGATCTACCTTTATATTTAGATCTCCCACTTGATGACTTATTTTTGTTTCTATTCTGGGACCGTCCTCGGACAGACAAGGCATATCCATTCTAGCTCTCCATATTTTTCCGTCTCATCTACTCCATCACCAAGGATGAGACTATTTTACAAACTACAAGGCAGTTGCATTGCTAGCTATTTCAATAACCAAACTATCCCATGAATCTTGTAGAGAACATGACAAACTGATGCACTTATCTTCATTTGAAATTTTAATATCAACAGATAATAACTGACTTACCATAGTATTAAATGTGTTCAGATGCTCTGTCACTAAGTCTACAAAATTTCATCCTCAGGTTATACAACCTTTTCGATAGGAACAATTTATTTACCAGAGACTTATATTGGTACAAAGTCCCTAACTTTTCCCACAAAGCCTTAGCCATAGCTTCCCCTGATACATTTCAACAATACTAAATCTGAGACACACAATCGTATTGTGCTCTTTGCCTTCCAATCCAACTTCTTCCATTCTTCATTAGACACTCCCGTTGGTTTAGTACCTAGATCTACCACAATCCACTGATCTTTATCCACTAACAGATCCTCCATCTTGAGTTCTCATAACTCAAAACTCTGACCATTAAATTTCTCGATCTCTATCTTTCCACTGCTCGCCATCTTCTTTCACCACTAGAATCAATCCTGCAGATCTCCCACTGAATAGGGTCTACCACAAGCACAAGTGAAACCCCTATAGAATAAAGGTGTCCCCTTGAAGCCAAAACAACTCTCATACCAAATGTAGGTTTCAACCCCGTAGAGAAATTACCTGCATATGAATTTTAAAACACAGAAAATAAACAATGTGAGAGCATAACACATAAAACATATATACACAATGATTTTCCCTTGGATCCTAAAACCGGGACTACCAACTTGATTTTTCATTATGTTCCTTTCATTGTTACAATAAATATTTATAGATGCCGAAGCATCCAATACCATGGACCGAAAAATCATTGCGTCCAAAACCATGGACTGAAAACCATCACGTCGAAAACCATGTGCGAAAACCATGCACAAAACCAAAAGCTAGTCGTGGAAAGAATATAACACAACCCAACAGTGATCCTCTAAACGAGAGGTAGTAGTACCACACACATGAACCATAAAGGGTCTATTAGCATCCCACATAATAGTTCACAATGGAAGCGGAAGTTGTTAAAATCAAGGTGTACGAGACAACACGTACACCAACCAGTGGAGTAGTCCGCATGGATGTGACGATCATTATAACTAGAAAACAAAGATGGTATGTCAAGTATCAGGTAGAGTAGTCCACAAGGATTTGACAATGATGATAGCCAATATAGAAAGGTGGTTTGTTTGGTATCCCGCAGTTTATTCGACAAGGAAGAAATAACGGTGATAAGAAATACAACACATATTAAATAATGTAACTACTAAAATAACCAAAGTAGCTCAAATATCTTAGTACACGTTAAGAAAACATGCATTACAAATTTTTGAAGACTAGTCTTACAAACATATATAAAACATGCATGAAAACATGCTATCATTAACAGGTTTCTAAATTAAGCAAATGTCCCAAGACACATTTGTACACCATACATCACTAGTCCTAGTAGTGGGACAATAGAGCCACTACTCACTTCTCAAAGAACAGAATATAGACTCTTAAGGCCATGTGAGAGGAGTCAAGGGTGAAAAGTCCTTTCTCATATAGTGGGAGTAGTATGTATAGCCAAGGGTGATCCTTGACCATTGTGACTCTTCGACTACCCTCATGACCATTCAACCTCTAATGACTTTTCAACTAGCATGACTCTTCAACATGTTGCGTGCGTCCATTCGACTTCACTTTACATTACATTGAGTTACAATAGATATGGCCCATAGTGGTGATGTGTCCTGGACATCTCATGACACAACTCAACATGACGATGCTGACATGTGTTGGATGAATGTGGTGTTCATGTCAAGTTGTTGCACTTCTGATTTATGGATGTACTCTTGGTGTGGTTTTTCTTCTCCTTTGGATGGCATAATGGTGTGGGGTCTTCGATAGTCTTGGTGTTGGATGATGGTTCAATGCATATGTTCCTTTCTCTTGTTGGTTGATGTAATTGGTATGTTTGTCCAGCTGCAAGAAATTATTCTAACATGTACACTCCTTCTTCATCTCGTTTGTTCTCTCACCATGATTTATCAGTGTACATGTTCTTGCAATTCACTCATGACAAGATGACATCAAATCCAAAACCTCCTAGTCTATCATGATCCATTGGTACCATATTCTGTGTGATAGGGAGGGGGGACAACCTACTAAGGTAGTCGAGAGAACAACTTAGGCTACAATGAGAAACTCTGGTAGGAAAACCTAAATTGTCAAGAAAATTTGCATAGTGAACACTAGGAAGCTGAATTGCACAGTGAAGTACACTAGTGGAATCTACAAGGAGGGACCCTGAGGGGCACTTTTGCATAGTTCCTAGAGGCAAGGGAAGGGAGGGTTGCACAGGACTTACTTGGATGTTCTTAGTAGTTTTGAAGAGTAAGTCACGACAGGCATACAAGAGACCTGATGAGCATGACTATGAAGTTTTGGAGAATAGTGCAGGACAAGCAGTAGAGGGCTTTATAGACATGTATGCGCATTTTCTAAAGGCAGTGCAGAGAAAGGAAATAGAGGACCAGCTCAACATGTTTGTGCACTATTTGAGATCAGTGCAGGATAGGAAGTAGGAGGCTTATTGTGCATGTCTATGTAGTTTTTGAAGGCAGTGCAAAGCAAGGCAGTAGAGGACCAG
Organism: Pinus taeda; assembly: GCA_000404065.3. Lineage (NCBI taxonomy): Eukaryota > Viridiplantae > Streptophyta > Pinopsida > Pinales > Pinaceae > Pinus > Pinus taeda. Next base: position 35,511 of record APFE030624644.1, read on the forward strand.
CATGACATGTCTGTGCAACTTTGCAGATTAGTGTAGGACACACACTAGGAGGCATGTTGGACATTTCTGCGAAGTTTTTGAAGGAAATACAAAGCAAGCAAGGAGGGGACCATCCAGAAATGTCTACGTAGGTTTGGAGATCAGTGCAGACCCAAGTCTTGGTGCAGTGGAGGGTTCTAGTAGATGTGAAGGAGGCTTGATGACTGTACTAGAGAAATGTGTATTTCAGTCTAGACATGGAGGTAGTTTCTATGTAGTTCTCAGAGGAAGACAGGTTGTTCACCTATGGGATTTCATAGTGCAACTAACCTAGAGTAAAACCTCAAGAACTGTGCATTTTTGGATAGAAAAGCAAGGTCACTGAGGGCTAATACTATGCAACATAGCTCAGTCGAGATCCAGTGGAAGAGGGTTGTGTAGTCAGACAGATTTTCAAGAAAATGGCCAAGTGTTGAAAGCAAGTGAACTTGTGTAGACTTGAAATTGTGATCATGCACTTAGCACACCTCGAATATGAGACAACACAGAACACTTGTACAACAAGTCAAAACATTCCCTCAGTGAGACTATCTTAGAGCTAAAAGTGACAAGCGCGACACTTGAGATTGATCTTTGGATGACTGTGACGGCACTTGCACAATGGTGCTTACAACTTTGTGTGTTAATAAAACATATGTTTACATAGTGAAGACAACCCAAACACATAAAGAGAAACCTTCAAACTCATGATAAGAAGATCACAAGAATGAGAAAGCCATCAATATTCCAAAATATGACCAGTGGTCAAAATAGTAAAAGGGTGAAAAGAATTCACTAGAGCTCATGGGTTGAGCTGGAGTGTTTGCAACCATCAAAGGAAAAACTGAAGAAGGATCTAAAATTTGGATGTAAGCCAAAATTTTGGAGGGTTTTGTAGCCACTACAACACAATCCTACCCAATTTTTCATCAGACATGTCTTTGTTGTATTCCTCCTCTTTACTTTCTAATTCTGAAACATCTTCTCCTTTAATGTTAAAATTCTTGTTGTAATCGGGATTTTCTTCTTCTATTGGTTTTTGTTCGTTAGAAAATTTAAAGTTCTCCTCGTATCTATCCATATTTTCATCAATAGGTGGAAGGCCCCCTTGTTGTTGTGTTATTTCAATAGAATCATCTAACTCTTCAAGGATTGCAATAACTAAACCTTCCACTAAAGAAACCAATATGCGAAAGTGAGTTGTTTATTTCTTTATTAGACTATAAGGAAGAATATGAACAATAGGAAGCAATCCAAGAGCTCTTGCAAGATTTTGAGTAATAGGTTGGATTATCCAAATTTGATCATAAGTGACCTCAAAATCTTATTTTGGACCAAGATGAGAGGACTCTCCTCTCTCAAGAGTATGGGTTGGAGATACACTCTTAGTGTTACTACCTTTCATGTAAGGTGTTTTGTTTGGATGTAGTGAGTTGTCAATAATAAAACGGTGACCCTCCTTCTAGCACCATAAATTGTTGATGGTGTTACATACTTCCAATAGTAAGGGGGTCTCCTCGGTGTGAAAACCCAACTATACCTCACAAAATTTGGAGTAGGATTCCCAATTGGAAAGTATGGATAGTTTGAATTATGTTAAAGATTTTAATTGGCTACAATAAACGACACAAGAGAAATGCATGAACTTTCAAGATAAACAAGTATGTTCAACTTCCAATGTATTCAACTGTAAAGTGTATGATGATTCTTTCCTGAAATTCAAAAGAAAGCGAGTCTTTGAAATAAAAGTAATAGTACTATCATAGAAAATACACATCCATAAATATGAAAGAATCATTATTGATCTTGCTAAATAGGTCACCAAGAAACCACGATCATGAAAGCATAAGACACACATTTCAAAGAAACATACTAAAGCTAATGAAATAGGTCATTTTCATTCTTATGAATTAACATAAGCATACACCATAAAAAATGAATTAATAGCCTCAAAATGATTGAGACCATATTAATGAAAATTTCATTGGCTACAAGAGCTTCAAAATATGAAGCGAAAGTTCCAAGATATGCCATTACAACGATACAACACTTGTTCCGACAGTGAAACTTTAAGCCACTAGTTTCTTCTTAAAGTCCTATTCTTCTCTCCTATGCCTACATTGAGAATCAAAGGTGAAAATTATTTTCTGTGACTAGTGATGGTGTATATATAAAAAATGAGATGACTCTTCACCTCCCTTGTGATGGTTAAGATCCCCTCATCACACTTGAGCTTCCACATGACTTTTGAAACTCATAAGAGACATTTAGACTTCTACATGACTTTTCCCATTCATTGGGTGACCTTTGTACTTCCACACAATTTACATTTCCCATTTTCTTTAAAATTACATATTTACATCCACAAATGATGTGGCGACATGATGACTCACATGGATTGTGACATGACACTTTGAAAAGACATGAACTAGAACAACTGACATGGAATTTATAATGATATGTCAATGTCAAGATTTTCTTCTTGATGTCATATTTATATCTTCAGGATGGATTTTACATATTGTTCCTCTTTCTCCACCAAAAGCCTTAAATATACTGAGTATTATATGTGATCTTGATCTTCCATCTTTTGTCACAATCTAGTGTCCCTTATTCTTCTTGTTTAGTGATCATCTTTTCTTTGCAACTTCATGAGTTTCTTCTTGGATGGTCTCCTTGTCATCCATATCGAACATCATTTTGTCATGTCAAGATATAGTACTTTCAGATGAAATTCGTTGATGATAAGACAAAATCAACCAAGAAATATTTCAGTCAAACTTTCTTTATGTAATTCACTGATTGGCTCATAATTTAGTGTTAGATGGAGAAATGGGCTCAGGGATTACATAGTGTACAATTCTAGGATATAAGAGTGAGGGACTGATGACTGTGATTGTACAATGCATAGCAGTTGGAGGCTTGAGAGGTAAGAATAAACAGTTAAGGGAGATAGTAACATCGTGGGGAAGGCTTTCCCATTATTACTACATAGTGCATAGTTCAAGAAAGACACAAAGTGATTGACTACTGGCAAAAACTACATAGTGCACAATGGGAGACTGGCTGGGAGGAAATATTGTGCATTTTCGAGAGATAGGAGGCAACTCTAAGAACTTTGATTACATAATGCAAAGTTTTTGGATGTAATGACTAAACATTGTGTAAGTCTAGTAGACAGGGGATGTTGAATTCCAAGGGTTTCACTCAATGATGCTCTGACATATCACGTGTGTTCATGGAATAATAAACCATAGCCTTAATTTGAATACATATTGGAAAATATCTCTAAAATTCACATTACTTAACTCCCTACCAATATGAACCCAATACACCTTCCCAATTTAAAAAACCCATACTTTTACTAGATATTGTAGCTATATATTTTTTCATCAATATTTTTTACACCCCTTTATATTTTTTCATTAAGTTTGAGCTCCATTTTTTATACCTGCCAATACAAAAAACCCTTTATCCCCTATTATATTCTCAATATATTATGTCATTTTTTCCTCAATATATATCCCCCAATTTCAGTGCAAGTGGTATGGTATTGATCCCCTAGAGAAGAATGTGTGTGCTAATTGAGGCTCATAGTTGTGCAATGCTCATTTCTAGAAGGAAAAGTGAAGAAATGTTGGTCGGGAATGGAATTTTCTGAAATTTGACTAATTGTGCAATCAATGAGGAAAAGGTAAAAGAAATATAGAAATTGAACATAATCACACACTCCAGATGATAAACGACACAACAATGAACACTCAACACCCAAAATTACCATGAACACATTGAAATGACAACAAAAAAAGAAATGCTTACCTCCAAGTCCGACACTTAAGATACACTTTGTGACACATGTGACGACACCAAAAAAACAATGCATAAAACTTTGGGAATGAGTCACTAGATATGTCTATTATAGGTAGGACCCATTAGTACCACATTTTCCTCTTAAATATGTTTTATAAATCACTTTTAAGATGTGAAAAACTTCACTTACCCTAAGATGACACTATGGTTTTCTTCACAAAGGGAATAGAAATCTATGAGGAAAAACATGGAATGTATTTTACTACTAGAAAGGATAACTCAGATGATAAAAGTAGGCTCTAAATATTGGATGTACACCAGAATGTAGAGGGTGTTGTAGCAACAACAAGAAGACCACAACATGAGTCATTGTGCAATCCAAGCTAGGGCTCCTTCACATTTGAGTGGGATATAGAAACCATGATTAGGTTTTTCACACTAGAAATGGTGTTCAAAGTCTTAAGATGGCCAAGATGGAATAAAAGGTCTTACACCATCTATGAAAATAGTTTAGAGCTTAAGAACTATGGTTACCAAAGGGAAATACTTAGGCACAAATCCCTAGATACCACCTTTTTAGGAACATTACCATTAAAAATACCAAAAAACGATAAAATAAATCTCTCTAAGGGGTCTTAAACATCAAGGCCAAATATAGATTCCATTATGAGTTTCTACACACTAATGATGTGTGATAAGGCCTTAAACATCATTGACAAAAAAATAGGTTATTTAAGATATTTTTGAGTCATCTTGGGCTCAATATCATTGAATGAGTTTTCATATAAACAAATGATTCCTCTAAGTTGGATATGATAATGGACACCATCAGATAAATTTCAGGATTAGTGATGGGTGTAGGGGATTAGACCATGGTTTAAAAATAAAAGAAAGTCCTTGCATCAGAGAAATAACCTTTTAATCCTCAATTATTGTAAACAAATCCCTTAAACATAACGCATGGCCTTTGAGTGGATGGGGTTTTTCAAAAAAAAGGATGGGTTTTATAGGACTATACTTACGTGATAGAATAATATGTTTAATGTTAAATCATTTGTTATGAAATATAAGTCCTAAAATAGGATCTAATGCTAAAAGTGATGGAAACCTTGCAATGTTACAAATATATGTGATAAGAACATGTTCATTTCATTGATGTATATTCATTATTAAAACATGCACCATCCTATAAATTGAGGAAAAAAATAGAGGGATTGCCTATTTTCTTCTATGTGTTGGATTAATTGGCTACTTTGGTTTTAGCTTTGAAATGAAAAACTTGGCGATTTGGTCTAGATAAACAAAAGCATGCCCAGTGTCCTAGCTCCCTATTATTATTTGTATTTTCATTCAAGATTTTAGATATGATCCACATAATCATTTTTTATGCCATTATACACAATACAATCTTTGTATTGTATGTGAATTTTAAATATGTTTTTTTATAAAACAATATTTATTTCCATCTTTTCTGATTTCTACACATGTTATAATTCTAAAATATATTGACTTTTTTATCCCCATTTGAAAAAAAATACAACACAAGCATAGACATAGACATATACTCTTAAAAATTATATTGATTATGCTAAGATGCTTAAACATGGTCTTAATGAAAAGATCGTCTATTTCATAGCTTCATTGAATTTGTTAACTTAAAAAATATATATAAATAATATGGAAAAATAATGACACACAAAAATCAATTACTATTTACAATTATACAAATGTATTTTAGGCATCCCATAATTTTGATACTAAAACAACATCTTAACATGGACATATGCATTATATATTATGAAATTTAGCATACAAAAGTCAAAAGAAGATGGATTATTATAAGCTATATAATTTCCAATAAATTAAATTTGTATATTTTGAAAGATCATTTCATTTCCTATTTATCATTTGTCTCAAGCATACTCTAGTAAGGTGTACATTTACGTGCAATAATTCCTCCCTGTAAGTTAATTATTGTTTTCCATATTTAGGCCGATAGCCCTTCCTTTGAAAGGGACTTTTTTCATCCCTTTGTTTCCCATGCTGACACGTGGCGTCAGAATAAAGAGGGCATAACCACACAGTTCTGCAAGGGAGCGATGTCGTGTATTCATGGATATTCATGAAGGCAGTTCTGCGGCTAAATTCGTGCAGTTCTCTTCCGCACCTTATGCATTCTTAAGCTCCAATAGTAATGGCGCATTGTGTTATGGTACCTTCTGTCCATTTGGCAGCTACCCAGTTATGCGGTCCCTGTTTTGGAGTGCACAGCTGTTTTGCGATGCACGATCAACTGTTCTGTGGTTTCCGTGCTTCCATGACTGGGAGCCTTCTTGGATCAAACTACAGGTAGCCTTCTTTAATCAATCTCAATTTGAAAATCTCACGAACAAGTATCGGAGTTGGAAATCGTGAGCCGGAGATGTTGTTTAGAAAACATTTGCACAACATCATTTCTTCCAGGTCAGGTCATCGTCTCTCTCAGTCCTGTTTAATTTTCAAGCTCTCTCTGTCCTGTTTAATTTTCACTGCTTGTATTCTCAGAAGCCTGGGTCCATTTCCTATACCTACCGAGACCTATTTCACTATTTTACTGTGAGATTTTCCTGAGACTTATCGGGACTCTATGGTTATCCCCGGACTTGCGTTATCCCAATACGTATCTTCTTAACTGGGATCTCTCTTCGTAATCAAAGAATATAACGATTTAAAGCAATCGGCCTAAAATTTCCAAGTAAAATGATATAGCCCAAGGCCTTCCATGGGGTTGGGCTATTTTCCCCTCCTTTCGTTGCAGGATTTAATCCTTTGTAACATGAGCTACTGCTTGAAATTATGAATAAACTATTCAGCCATTGCATTCAGTTTGTCCGTGGATAGGCCATCTAGGTTTGTGCCATCTCCAGTCCTAACACCGTTGGTCATATCTTCATTATGAGGAACTTGAAGTATTCCCTCTGGAATTGGACAATTGTGGACTCTCAACAAGTTTCTGACCAGTCACAACAATATATCAGGGACTATCCTAGTGGAACTTACTAACTTATCCTCACTGTCGTGGATTTCTCTTTATCACAATATGTTGCATGGGAAGCTTCCAAGAATGATAATATCATGGAAAGGTCTTTCTCAGCTTAACCTTGCCAACAACAAAATCACATGATCAATTACTGCGTCACTTGGGCTGTTGCCTGTTCTTAACAACCTTGACCTCTTAAACAATTTGCTTTCAGGCGAAATACCCCTTGAAATAGATAACCTCAAGTTGAGCTTTCTTAATGTGTTTCGCAACCACTTCTCTGGCTCTGTCCCTGTTGGTTACAATAATCTGGCATATAGACATAGGGTATTGATTTCGGTTATTGTTGTGGCCATAGTAGTCTGCTTGATTGGTATAGGTTTCCTCCATAAGAGACACAAGCTTTTCGTGCAGGTTAACACAAGTATAGAGTCTTGGACACTCACATCTTTTCACATGGTTGACTTTGAAGTGTCAGACATTCTGAATGGATTGACAGAGTATCATGTTATTAGAAGTGCACATGCTAGCAAAGTCTACAAGGTGGCATTGGAAAATGGTAATATTGTTGCTATGAAAAGGATCTAGAATAACGAGAACCCACGATGTGTCCAAGAAAAGATATTTCAAGAAGAGATAGATCTTCTAGGAAAGATTAGGCATACCAACGTTGTAAAGCTACTTTGCTGCATCTTTGGTTTGGATTCTGAGTTGTCAGGCAAGAAATTGATTTTGGTGGACAGGTAAAAAAGAATAAACAGAGGATTTTTATTTCCCTTTTTGAGGCTACACTTTCAAGGTAGAGATGTTCAGTGCTGGGCTTCCCATGTCCATTTATACTTACTGCTCCTCTGTTCTAAAGAGATAATCAACTATTTGGTGAGTGATACTTCGAGCATCTGTAACCTTGTAATGTCTATCAAACTGCTTGAGGCGAACCTGGGACCTCTCTCTGGAAGATCTCTGCACTATTGGTGTAGACTAAGAGGAGAATATATGCATGAAAACCCCATCATTTGCTTGATTGGCTGTAACTGTAAAAATGTGATATGATGGGTATCTACAATTTGTACAGTAAATAATGTTCTCAACGTGCATGCATGCAGGCCTAATCTGGAAAATGTCAGAGATCTATTACGTTTGTAAATAAATTGAAAGGATCTTTTATAGATTGAAGGATCAGTTCTCTAGTTTGAGTTGACATGTTTTGGCCTTCGTGTCTGTGAAATGCATCTGGTGCTTTTACATTCAATGGGGGATGAAAGGATATATGTAGCATTGTAAATAGGTAGATCATATAGCAAATTATGTACAGAATAATCAATTTTCTTGCTAAATTTAACATGCTTTTAGTCATTTTGTTTCTGAAACCATAATCATTATTGCATTAAGGTCACTGGTTTTGTTACTGGTAAGCTCAGTATTGTTATCCCAGCATGGGATTAATGGTGTGTATGTTCACTACAATACAACAACTGGGCCTGTGGAATGCAAGCTTAATGTGCATTTGGTCCCCCATACACACGATAACGTGGGGTGGCTTAAGACCGTTGATCAGTACTACATAGGCTCCAATGACAGTCTTTAGGTCTTATTAATTCCTCTATTCAAATATGAAGCCTTATTCTACATTAAAACAGTTTGTTGTCATGCATCTGAATGAAATGTATTTACCATGAACTGTGAATCATATCTGCACCCGGCGCAACCTACCTGTGTGAGGAACATATTGGATTATTTGGTCTACTCATTGCAGGAAGATCCAAACCGTAAATTCGTTTATGTAGAACAAGTACGTTTTCTTACCAAATAAATCATCAACGTCCTTATGAATATTGGAGAGTATATATGTATACTGAAATGATTTATAATTGAGTTTGTAGTACCCAGTCTCTTGAAGTTGATATATCTGACCTGTAGTGCTTTGAATTCAAAAGAGGAAAAATTGAACAGCTAAAACTTCTCTCAAGCTGAATGGACCAATTGTTTCTCTTGGTTTTCGGAACAAAAATATGGCAATAATCTTATCACCTTTCACCCACTACTATTTGTCAACTCATTCGTTTGATCCCAAAAAAATCCTTTTCCTATGTGAAGGAGAGAAAAAGACACCCCTGTACTATGCAGCAATCCAGACCCAAAATGTTTTGGCAAGTTTGCAAATCCACATAACATGCCTAACCGTTATGAATCTCCCAGCAAACTACATAACGTGCATTTGTAACGTCAGTGCTACATAGTCTATGTTTTGCTGTTGAACCCATACAAAGATTGAACCACCTAAACATTCTAATCTCAAAATACTTGGATGGCTAGATACCTTGAGGCTTCAGGCCTCCTCAACCACCTTGTTTCGGAATCGTGAATGTTCCATTCTTGTCAAGGTGATCTGCATATTCTCTATCCAATAATGAAGGGAAATATTTACTGCCAAGAACACAGTTTTGCTATGCAGATAGACTCTAGATTCACTAAAAAGTTTAGGTAGAAGAAGTGAGGTGACGAGATGGGATTTGTACTCAGTTCAAATCTAATTTCATTAAAAATTTTAGGGACAGTAAATAGGGTGATGGGACTTATATTAATTTACAAATTGAGGTTTCACAATGGCCATGCCTTAGAGTAAACTTGTAACCCATGTATGGAACTGAGTTGTGTTTACATTGCCTGTAGTATACCCCATAACAAGGGTTTGCATACTTAATAGAACTGTTCTCTGTTGTATGAACAGAAAGTATTCAAGTAGTGGTCCACTGCTCTTTATTTTCGGTTTTATGAATCAACCAACAACTTTTTTTATAAAGAAAAACGTTTCTCACTTTAGATAGGTCGATGTTTACAACAACCTATTGAAAAAGTAGTAAGGGCATTTATCCAAATGTAGTAAGAATGAATGGAATATAAATTCATTCATTACGGACACCATAATAAAGAAATAATCTAAACCTTGGTGTCCAAAATCACAATCCTAAAATAATCTGATAGCCAGCAGAGCCATACTTCATAACATAGTATGGCCAAGGTCTACTAAATTTAAGCCATCAACAACATGGTGCATTTTCTATTCTCTGAATGGTTAAGCAGGTACTTGAGATGAGTTGTTTTTCCATTGAATGTAGTATACCCCAGAACAGGGGTTCGCGTACTTGATAGAAAAGTTCTCTATGGTATGAAAAAAAAATAATCAAGTACATGGTCCACTGCTCTGTGTTTTTCGTTGGTTAAATGCTCTATGTTTTGAAATAAGAGAGAGCAGGTTGGGCTCTATAGCCCAAATGGCAAGATTCCTTCTACATTAAACAACAAAAACATGTCAGCACTTTAGCCTTTTGCCACATTCACATACTTGAGTTTTACATCATTTGGATGTTTAGCTTTGGAAGATGCTCCAGACACTCACAATGGGTTGCACACTGCTATTAATCTGTATTCTAATACTCTCAATTTCTTAGAAATTTGCAGATATGGACAAAAATCCAATTCCAATATCAATTTACCATGTCCAATAATGTCAAGATTACAAATGATAAGAAGCCATATTTTGGTTTTTTTATCCAAGTTGAAAGATATTGTATGAAATCATGACACACATGGTTCTTTTTGTCTTCGGCTCATCCACATAGTTAACCAGGTATCCCATGGAGTTGCAAATTTGTATTTTCCAAATTCATTTATCCTTTGCAAATTTCTCTTATCCATCGTTATTTACAATTTTCTAAAAAAACCTCTTGGGAGTTGAAAGTAAGGGCTTTTGTATTTCCAAATATTGAAGTTTTCAATTTTAAAATGTTAATGGTTTCCTTCTATATAAAATTATAATGATATTGATCTCTGAACATCCTTCTTGATCAAGTCATGTTAAGGTTACCTTTATGATATTTATTAAGTTCAGTTTGATAGATCCTTGTAATGTGTTTGGAACTCTATCCTTGGGGAATGGAACATAACTCTGTAAGGGCCATTTCAACTTTAGTGGGTTACTCTCAAATTTTTGTATCTTATTTGCTCTTCAACTAAAAATATGATTCCAATATATGAAGATGAAGCTCCTGGATTTAAATTTTCAATATATGTTTCCAACTTCCAAGAAATGAAATTGAAGCTCCTAGAATACAATTTTCTTTGGAGCACATAATTTTTTTCCAACATGTTGTATTTGCCTTTTTGCATAAGAAAATGGAAGGAAATATATGCGTGTATTTTTAAGTCAAAATTAAAATAACCATAAACAACACCATGAAACTTCTTGTAAATTACAAATACAACTGTTCAATAGATAACATATCTCGGTAGAAAAAACCAATTGTAGAGGGATATTGTTTCCACCCAGATGTAGAAATCCCAAAGACTCACCCCAAGTTCAAGGCAAAGATGTGATAAGGGAAAACTCTCCCCAAAACAACAACAATGTGAAAACCAATTGTCTCTGTCATCACGCACACATGTAGTAATATGTCACATTTTTGGAGTTGATTGGGTTTATCTTTTATGTTTTTGGTTATGTTTTTTTGTTGGGATTTTGGAATCAATTGAGTGGGCTTTTTGTCCCTTATTTCGCTCTCTTTTAATAGACTTCTATGGACCTTTTCAGAGGCTTGCAAGGATTTGGACTTCAAAGAATACAATCTAAGGTCCAAATTCATCCTTCTACACAAAGATATCCATTTGCACAAGACTATTTTTTGGTTCATCTATAAACGAGGTGAAGTTTCCTTGCAAATTGTTGAGGTTGATACGAGGGTATCGTGGGTTTATATAAGGCTAAATGAGTAATAAATATATTAATTTTAAAATCAATTACTTAATAAAAAAATTCTTATATACAATGTACAAGCAATGCATACTTATAAGAAGATCCCAAAAACTTTGAAAAATAAAATACATTAAAATGAATTCAAAATTTATAAATTAATTCCATATTACTAAATTATTTTTAATTAAATATTTTAAAAAAAATAATAATAATGTTTACAAAAAGATTACTTAGTTATGTTGTTTAGTGCACAGCAATGCAAGTGATTGTTTTAATATTTGCAATCAAAAATTTCTCCGCTCATTACATGGTAAAACGCTATAATTTACTTTTTATTTAAAAAAAAAAAAAAAGGGTTGCCAATAATCTATTGAGTTTTAAGTATGAACACTTTCTAGACTTAATATACTAATATGAATGGTTTGGTTTTGGTTTTGTTCTTTTAATATCAAATGTGCTGGTACGGGATGGTCATCGTGGTTATTTCCTTCGTCACTAGTGAGCTTTATATATGCTTGACTATATATAGAGGTTTCTTCCTTTTAATAATCATATCGGTCTCCCTTTGTACCTTTTGGGACAATTGCTAGTTCTATTGTGACTAATTTTCATGAGAGGGAAGCATTAGTTTGTGTGAACTTAGAAAAATGACTAAACCCAAAATCTATATTTCTCGATATTCTCACTACATAAATGTGTAAGGAGATTCAATAGGACCATCTAGATAAAAATAATTATGGTAAAGGATACTTAATAATTTCTATCTGGTGTTTGGAAATCTTTTTTCAAGCAACATAAAATGAAGGATAGCCTTCATCTTATATATTTTATAATAAATGAAAGATTATTATATCCTAGATAGAGAAATCATTATGGCTAAAGAGATGTTTGGAACATAACCGAAGAATGAAGGTGCATCTCTTAATCCTACCTCAACATGTCTATATAAAATATGATTTGATATATATTTACCTAAGACAAAGGGACAATCTCCCTTTAGAAAATAGTACTACCAAGATACAGAGGGACTAGGATAGTGAGAATAAAACCATTGACCAATTAATTCTATATTGTGATGATCACGATCATATGAAATATTAGTTACATTTTAGGATTTCTAATGTCACTGATGTAGGAACAACCAGCAACAAAGCAAACAAACTGGACTAGAGGATCAGAACAAAAGAAAAGCGTGATTTAAAGCAAAAAAATAGATTTAAAAAGGATAAAACAGATTTAAAGCGTGCATGCATGAAGCTTTTGTGGAGAAAAATCGGGAGAGGATGTGATCATCCTTCTTAATGCATCTTATATAAATGTAATGTGATAGGGTGTGAGAAATATATCTTATTTGTGAGTAAAACTGTGAGTGAGCAAGATGTAGTCGATTGTGAGCTGGGGTTTAAGGCTGAAAGGCGTTAGCCTGGAATGTAATTTGTTCTGTATATATATGTGAAATGTGTTCTAGTATTGTATACGCTTGTGTGAGTTTATAATTTAGCAAATTATGTGTGGTTGTGTGCGTTCAACTCTTATATGGTGTACTGTTATAATGTTATAATGTGTGTGCGCAGTGGAAGCGTAGTGGGCCATAACCCACAGGTCTAGGATCTTGTTTTTTTTAAAGAAATTGGGAATTTGGGAAACCCCCAAATTCTCCTTTTCATCAGGTGGTATCAGAGCAGTAAGATTCTGTGGAAAGAGGTACAGTTGTGTTAAAGATGGAGAGTTTATGGTCTTGCTGTTGTGCAGATGGCAGCAGAGGAAGATGAGAAGATTGCAATAGCCTAGAGCGGTTACCAAAAGACCAAGGCTAGAGGAGAGCTTGGTGAGGTAAGAGGCAGCAAGGAGGACTTGCTGTTGCAGGGGTTGATTGCAGCTCACAAGTTAAAGATATTACGAAGACCAAAAGCATATGACCAGGAGGTCATAAATTTTTGTGCCTCGGGAGTCTGATGCAGGAGCAACCAGCAACAAAGCAAACAAACTGGACCAGAGGATCAGAACAAAAGAAAAGTGTGATTTAAAGCAGAAAAATAGATTTAAAAAGGATAAAACAGATTTAAAGCGTGCATGCATGAAGCTTTTGTGGAGAAAAATCGGGAGAGGATGTGATCATCCTTCTTAATGCATCTTATATAAATGTAATGTGATAGGGTGTGAGAAATATATCTTATTTGTGAGTAAAACTGTGAGTGAGCAAGCTGTAGTCGATTGTGAGCTGGGGTTTAAGGTTGAAAGGCATTAGCCTGGAATGTAATTTGTTCTATATATATATGTGAAATGTGTTCTAGTATTGTATACGCTTGTGTGAGTTTACAATTTAGCAAATTATGTGTGGTTGTGTGCGTTCAACTCCTATATGGTGTACTGTTATAATGTTATAATGTGTGTGCGCAGTGGAAGCGTAGTGGGCCATAACCCACAGGTCCAAGATCTTGTTTTTTTTAAAGAAATTGGGAATTTGGGCAACCCCCAAATTCTCCTTTTCATCAGTCACGAAGGAGATACAAAGCCTAGCTCCCCTTCCCGGTGTTAAGTATATTGTGAAGGGAGAATTCCACAATGGTTTAGCCATGATTAAGTCCACTTTGGGGAAGTAATTGATAGTATTGCACAAGTAAAGAGATAGTATAACTTGTGGTTAACAATGTGGACAATAACTCAATATATAAATACCAATTGCATTAAATTTTTATGTTGTATTTGAGAAGAATTTATCATGCTAAATATCAAGGAAGATGTTACATTAGATGAACTTTGGGATTATACTAAAACGTACGTGGATCGAGTGATCAATGCATCCTTGAAATCATCATGGAATAAAAAATGGTTATGATAATTAGCCCATTCGAGACTTTACGTTCTATTTAGTTGAAGGAAACATAAAATAATATTATAAAATTGGAAAGGGGTTTAGAATGGATAGGTTTTTCACATCTAATGTCTTTATATGTAAAATCCATAAAAGATTCTCCCATTCCTCAAACGTTTCTTTAGTTCTTTGTTTTTCATATAATCTTTCTATGCCTTAACTTGGTACTAATTAGACATTATATTTTTATTCCTATAATATTTTCGTAGTATTCTAGGCACATTGGAGGCCAATCCTCGTTCATAAGTGGGAACAAATTCCGATGTCATTTATGCATTGTCACGAGAATTTTTACAAGCTTGCAATCCATACTATTTTGAACATTTTAAAATATTCTTATGTACAACTTTCTATTCTTGAAGGTTCCATATAGAACTATCTAGATCCATATCTGTTATATGGTGAACTATCTTTATCAACATTCTTCATACATCATTAAGTATATGGTATCGTTTGAGCTCTTTTAAGTAATGGTGCAATCTTACTACAAAGTTTTATGGCTTACTTGTTTCATTTTTATGTTTACCCTAATTTAATAAATTTATTGTTCTTTTCATTTTCTTATATTATTGAGGAAAGCTAATAATTTTGAGAAACTTAATTTTAATTTATTGGTCTGTATGTAACTAAATTACAAGAATCTGGAACTATTTGTTCCACTTTACAGATACGTAATAATGTATTGCTTAGTATATTGTTTTGTTAATGAAGCAAAGGTTGATTTTCACACACGTAACACCCTTATTATGAAACTGAAGGAGGGTTCTCTTTCAAACCGACATATTGCCATCATTAGTGAGTCATGGTTCCTTGTGAAGAAAACATCAATAATGACCTCATGAAATTCCCCAAATGTTGAGTCTGAAATGCATCACAAATTTAAAATGCTTAAAAAAAGAAAACAACAACATCATCCCATAAAGTGACTCAAATCCACTCCAATCTATATTATAGTACTTGACTATTAACCATTATTTAATTGATATAATGTTTACAAAAATATATACTAATATTTAAATTTTCTTTATTTACATTCACTAACTTAATCCATTATACCAAAACCCAATATCCATCGCTTATCACATATGATACTAAGTATAATAGTAAGAAACATTATAGTAATCATAATACACTATAAAGCATTCTATTTATAGAAGCATTAATTAGTGGAATAGTTTCTAATGCATTCTTGTTATGACTCTATCTAGTTACAACCCAAACGTAGCTCGAAAATGTGAACTTTTATTAAACCTTGTCTATGTTGATATGTGTGATAATCACATCACATATGTATATTGATAATTATGAATGTTAATTAGAAACGGTTGTTGGGTCAAAACCTAAAAAAATGCAATGTCAAATTCTTCTTCTTCAGATTATGTAAAACCTTTGTTGCAATTGCATTTTGCATGCCATATCACTTTACGTTAACTTGTAAATATTGATGTTGGAGATATTGATTCTGGACCAAGGATAAATTTGAATGACTTATGTACATAAATTTATAATAACACATGAGTATTTTGAGATTCTTTACTTTCTTTAAAACTTTGAAAGGGGTTAAAACCCCTTTCAGAGTTTTAAAGAAAGTATTTTGAGATTCTTTACTTTCTTTAAAACAAGTATTTTGAGATTCTTTACTTTCTTTAAAACTCTGAAAGGGGTTAAATCCCAATTAGTGGAGAAAAAGAAGAAAGTGAAAGTTCGCACAATTGAAATTTCTTCAATTTCCCAAGATTCTTGGGAAACAACTACTACCAAGGGAAATTATAACTAGAGAGAGATGTTACATTCAGTGGAAAGATCATGATAAGCATAGTTGAACTTAAATGCATGCTAAGGAAGGAACGAGGAAAGATTTTTCCTATTTAAAAAAAAAAAGAGCCTAGGTAAAGTAAAAGGAGATAGACCTTAAAAGAAGGACATTGTTAAAAATATGTTGGGAAAGGAAAGAAATAATACATCTAAGAAAAAATAGTTGAGACATCACAGATCAAAGAAGCTTGGGGATTGGGTAAATTGTGGTGATTGGAACTCATTGCTTGGGTGGAATGTGTTGGTTCCTACTTTATTTTCAATAGTACAAATAAGTAATAATTTTTGTGGAATTATTTTTTTAGAATGTTTGGATAGAATAATGATTTTAATAATTGATTATATAGTATCTAGATGATTGAATTAAATAACTAGTAATAGTATATTTTATGTAGAAATGAATATTGAAAATACATGTTGTGGGAAGAGAAAATAAAGGGAAATTCTCATAGTAAATGGTATTCAAGAATATTCAGGAATGCACGTAATTTTTGCTCTAATATAATTAGTCATATATGAATTTGTTATTTACTGGTTCATAATATATTCATATTTGCATAGGAAAAAGACAAAGAACATAAAAATAGTGAAAAGAGAAAGACCCCTATGGAGGCAAGTACACAAACACACACACGCAAAAAAATATATATAATGTACAATTTAGGGGTGTCTACTATGAAGAAAAAAGAAAAGATATTGATGAATTCATTTTGGATAAAAGCTAGAAAAGTCTATATGTAGAATTGTCATTAACAAAGTATATAACTGTATGAATTTTGGATAAGTATTGTGGTTTTTAGAATGTTATAAATATTGCTCGAATGGAAATTCTATATATTGAATTGATGAACTATGCCTGTAAACTAATCTAAAAAGGTTAACATTGTGATACAATTTGAATTTTTGTAGCACCTACTCAATCAATAGAAAATAGTTTTAGAAAACAAGTTACAAAAGCCACATGCACATATGTTTTATAGTTGGTTGCCTATTTACATCCTACCTACAATAGGAGTAGACAATAATTTTGACTAAGTGACTCAATGTAAGGAAACGTTATGGGAATCCATGAGGATAAAGAAGTATATAAAGAAAAATCTACATACATAATGTTGAATGGTCACACTAGAACAAGTCCTGTATGAAAGAAGCTTAAGATATAAGATATATGTATAGTATAAACTAGTGCATTTAAATTACTTACTAGGAAACTAAATACTTTTTTCACATATAAAAGATCAAAGGGATAGATGTCCCAAGAAAAAAAAAAAATTACAGTGATTCTATTGAGAACAACATTAAACATGTTTGTTGCACAAAACTTGAAAGTCAATTAAATATAAATATTTAACCAAATTGAGTATTGAGGACTAATAATGTGACCAAGTCTGAGTATTTGAAACTTAATATGAATAGAATCTACTTAATTAGATTTGTGTACTAAAAACAAATCAAGGAAGTCTACTACTTACACAATCAAAACTAAATGTGCTAGTTAGTATTGAAATCACTTTTGAGGTTTGAAATAGATGTAGAAAATTTTGTAGATTCATAAGCTCATGAAATGTACTAAAGAAAAAGGCAAGAATCTACTTCTACTTTCAACCAATGGAAGCCAATAGATTGATGAAAAAAATATGAACAAGAAGAAGACAAATCAATGGCACATAACATAATAAGTTTATCTGGGGAAAGCCACTGCTCAAAACCCCACTATCGATATTGCATATATTAGAATATGAGTGAAGATACAAAGCTTGTTGTCACTAAAAAATTTTCTCACAAGTATGCTCAACTCTCTCAGCTCACAAGAAAGCTCTTTGTCAACACTTAGCCAATTATGTAGCTCTCCAAGCCCCTAATTGCCTACGTAATTCCTAGTATGAATAGCCCGTATTTAAAGGGAATTCATGCTTCGAAAACCTCATAATCCAAACATAGGATCAATCTATAATGCATGCATGATATCTAGACTCAAGTAAATAATACTACTGATAGTACATTGTCCCTCCACTCTAGTCTCAACTCGACTTTTCTTTGAACTGACATGCATGAGTTTCTCATGAGGGAATATTTAGTTAACTAGAGTAGCACTAGTCGATGCACTAATCCACCAATTGAATCTTAGTCCTCTATTAGTTTCAAAAACAATTTGGAAGTAATTTAACTTAACTTAACTCAGTAAACTGAGTGAAATGATTTCCAACTCAATTTAAACTCATACTAGACCCCTAAAACTTAGCGAGAACATATACATGATTACAGAAAGACTTCCAACTTCAAATTCCTAAGCTAATTAAGTTAACTAAACATAATTAACTATTTACAAGGTGCTATGAGAATAGAATTCAATTTAATTCACATTTTAATTCAAGGACAAATTAAAGTGGAATTTCTTGTTGTGATTTCTCAACATTCCCTCTCAACAAGAAAGCGATTATCAGCTACCCTAATCGTATCTGTCTAAAACTCAAATTTACATATTGACAATTCCTTTGTCAAAATGTCATCATCTTTCTCCTCTATGGGAATTTATTGTAACAACATAATCCACCTCAATACATAATATTTGATATGATTATATCGTATATCAATATGCTTGGACCGATCATGAAAAAATGGATTTTTAGATAGTTTGATACAACTCTAATTATCGCAAAAAATCACAGTTGGATCCAACTATTGACCAAACAAACCAACAAGGATCTTCCCCACCTAGATGGCCTCACATGTTGCCTGACTCATAACCATTTACTCTGCCTCTTCCAAACTTAGTGCAACCGATCTTTGTTTCCTGTTGTACCAAGAAATGACCACTGACCCAATACTGAAGATCCCTCCTGATGTGATTTTTCAATCAAATGAACTCCCTGCCCAATCTGCATCTGTGAAGCTTTGAAGCTTCACTCCCTCTATCCATCTGTACCATAATCCATATCAAGAATTTCCCCTGAGGTATCTCAACACATGCTTTTCTGCCTTCCAATACAACTTGGGATGCCTTACCATCACTTGACTAAGCCCGTTAACTACATAGCACATATCTGGCCATGTGTTCACTAAGTACATTAGTGAGCCCCCAAGATTTCTATAAATAGTAGCTTCCACTACTTCCCCCGAAGTAGCATCCTCCTTCCTCCAGATACCTGCCAAAGGAGTCTCCATGGGTTTGTTTCTCTCCACGTGGAATCTCCATGGCTTTGCTACTCTCCATGTGGAATTTCCTAAGTATATCAATAGCATACTTTCCCTAAGACATAAACAGCTGCCCATTTTCCTTCCATACTTCCATGCTAAGAAATTAATGCATGAGCCCCATGTCCTTCATCTCAAACAATCCTGTAAGGTCCTACTCACAAGACTTGATCAACTTATCACCACCTTTCAAAATGAGATCATCAACATATAGTACAATGATCAACAACTTACTTTCCATCACTATGTGGTACAAGCTTTTGTCTGCTTCACTCTTCGTGAAGCCCAACTGGGTGAAGTAGATATCTATCCTAGTTTACCAAGCATGGGGTTCTTGCTTCAGCCCATACACTACTCTCTTGTGGTGACACACATGCGACGCATGGTCAAAGGTCTTAGAACCTTCAGGCTACTCTATGTACACCTCTTCCTCAATCATGCGATTAAGGAAGGTTGTCTTCACATCCATCTAGTGTATCTTCCAACCATTTGTGCTCATAGTAACAATATAGATCTAATTGATGACTACCTTACAACAAGAGCAAAGGTCTCATCATAGTTAATCTCTTATACCTATGGAAAGCCATGGGCCACAAATCTAGCCTGAAGCTTCTCCACACTACCATCTGCAGCTTTCTTTACCTTGTAAATCCAACATGAGCTCACCACTAACTTGTCCTCTCGTCTAGAAACCACATCCCAAACAGTGTTATGAACTATGGAGTCATACTCCTCCATCGTGGCATCAAACTAAAGCGGTTATTCCAATGATTCCTTAAATGAAGATGGCTCTATCACAACACATTCACCCATAACATCCATGTATCTAGTGTACCTCTTAAGTGACCTTCTATGCCTGTGCTGAGAAGTGGGTGGTCCCACATTCTCCTGTATATCATCCAATAATCTATCAGCCTCTCTAGTGTGCTTTGTTCATTCTCTAGAAGAATTTTCTTGAGTGCATGTCTCCACTCCAGGATCCTCTGCATGTGGCTAGTCCACATTAATCTATGGCTCTTCAACCTTAGTAGCTAAAATCTCCTCATTGATTTGAATTAGATCCACGAAAACTGTCAAAGTGCCATGACTGTATTAGAATAGGGAAAACTTCGAATTTATGAACATAGAGCGATCAGGAAGACAACTGGAAAGTGGCAGTTTCCAACAAGCAAGGAATGACGAGGACCTCGGTCAAAGTGCGCAGACCGAGGCCCATGGAGACCGCAGAACATGCAAAACTAGCACTTGGGAAGCCTGGATTGGGAAACAGAGGCCATTTCAGATGCGCTAATCGCACATCACTAGGAAAAACCCCTCGAGAAGGAAAACACCATCAAGTACTCAGTTGCATGGAAGTCGGGAAACCGTGGGCAAGGCGCTAAGGTGAAAGGTGGGACCTGCGCTCCAAAACCGTTAGTATATCAGGGGCATCCTTCGGTGGTAAGTGGATTTGGAGAAAAACGAGTGATTCCATTCAGCACACGACGCGTGTCTGGAGGATGAGAGAGAAAACCGCTACTCATCGTGTGCTAACGGTCGAGCAAGTCAACTGCACAAAATGAGCGAATATTAGAGGATCTGAGAGCTCTAGATCTGACAGTGGAGATTGCGCCCGATGGAGAAACTAGATTTGACAAGGGATTAAGCTACGGCACATAAAGGTCTAAAGTACAATTTGACCACTGAGTTGGTAGATGAGTCATTCCACTGTGTAACTGAATTACCGAACTGACGAGGAAGAGCTGGTGCAGTTTGTGAGAGGACAAGTGGCCACTTCCTTATGGACGATGACGATGATGCAGAGGCAGGGAACTCCAAGCAAACAGTAGTAGGTGAACCGAAGGGGCAGAAGAGGAAGTGAACAGTCAAAGACAAATTGGCTTTAAAGCTAGGAACAGACAGAGCATAGAACAGAGGGAGAACAGAGAAGAAAATGAAGACAGAGAAAGTGAGAGCAAAGAAAAGACAGTTAAGCAAGAAGCAGAAAACAAAGAGCTGAGCTGACTTAAGGCAACATCGAGCAGACAAAAATCTTGAGAGGTTCAAGCAATCCCTGAGAGGATCTGTCGAGAATTAAGTATCACATTGGGGTCCTCCCATTGAAGACCAGAGAGGTCAAGACTTGGATAGGAAAAGAGTTTGTTTACTCTAGTGGCTTGGGGAATCCAGGAACCACCCTGCCAAGCATTATCTATCTTAGGAGACTCAAATCGAGCTCCTCATTGTAAATCTCTGCTTTAAAGACACAATAAAAGAAGGCCACCACAGAAAGCTGGACCGGAGACATAGCCCTAGAGGGTAGGGTGAACTCCTTATTAATTTTTTGTGTTCTTGTATTTGCTTACTATGTTTCTCTTACTGTTTTCCATTTTCTAGTGTATGTGTATTTTGCAATCTGATCAATCTGTTGCCTAAAATAACATAGACACACACACCAGCACATAATTCTGTAATACCTTCATTGAATAGTTCTTTAACTAAGATCACTCAAGAGTGATTTTCAGATCAACTGGTATCAGAGCTCTAGGTTGTAAGGTTAGACAAGCTTGTGTTGGTTTAGCTATTGAATGCTAACAAGATCAAAGCTCAAATCAGGAGAAGGAGAGTTGGTCAAAACTAATCCTGAAATTGGGAGAGTCTATCCTCAGAAGACAATGTTACAGGAAGCTCCTATGGGGTCAGACCCTCAATTTATAAATAGTTTCCTAGCCATAAAGTCCATGGTAGAAGAAATTTATAGGGACTTTAGAAAACATAAGGATGAAGATTCATCAGCCTCTAAACAAGACAAAGGAGAAGATGAGTCTCACTTCCATGACCACTCAAAAGGAAAAGGGAACGAGGAAAGCTTTCTCACACCTCCTAATAGCCCTAAATGCAAAAAGAAATCATCTTGATCAAACTAGATGCTAAATTTGATTTACATATATATGATGGAGAGTTGAATGCAAAAAAGCTAGATAATTGGATTAGAGAAATTGATGTTTATAGTAGAGTGCAAAAAATCGACTTAGACAAGAGCAAGATTCAGCTGGCAAGCATACGCCTTGGAGGCAATGCCTTGGTTTGGTGGGAAGGAAGAACCCAAGCTGACATGAAAAGACATTGTAAGACCATCTCTGTCTGGAGTGAATTTGTTTCTGTAATCAAAAAGTAGTTCTATCCATTGGCCTACATGCAACAAGCCATGATGAGTTGGCAAACTCTTCCGCAGTTGAAGGGGAAAAGTGTGCAAGGGTACACTCAAGAATTTAGAAAGAGAGCATTGATTCTAGGAATCTCATTAGACTCACCTAAGACTCAGTTGAAGTACATTGGTGGTCTACACAGCTACATGAGACACACTATCCTCATGTTTAATCCCACTAGTATAGATGAGGTATCTGTACAAGCTACTCATCTGGAAGCTAGAGGAAAGAATGGAAATCCAGAAGTTGGGGGATCATCCCAACCCACTACAAGAAAGAATAAGGAGAAAAGAAAGTAGAAATGGAAAGCAAGGAAGGCTAACACTGCACACAAAAGCAAGGCCTCATGCACTCACTATAAAAAGGATGGGCATGATGATGAGCATTGTTGGATTCTACATCTAGAGGTGAGACCTAATAAGTTCGAGGGCAAGAAGAAGAAGACTACTGCAGCTATTCAAAAAGATTTGGGGTCAGACTCGGGAGATGAAACAACCATTGAAGCCACAGGTATAAGAGGTAAGAATTCTGAAGCATCCAATAGTAATTCTGCACAATCTACTATTGATGAAGAAAATGAGAGAAAAAGACATGAGATTTTCCATATTCGAGTTATTTCCAAACATCAAAATATTGATGCTTTGTTTGATAGTGGCTCACAAGTAAATTTAATTTCTGAAGCAATTGTAAAGAAGTTGGGATTAGAAGCTACACTTCACAAGAAAACATACCCATTAGGATGGTTGAATGATAAAGCACAACTACAAGTGACTAGACAGTGCAAACTCAAGTTTTCTTTTGGGTCAACATTTGTAGATGAGGTTGAGTTAGACATAATTCCTTTGGATATATGTGGAATTGCCTTAGGAAGTCCTTACTTGTATGATAGAAAAGCTATTTTCTATAGAGTTGAGAACAAGTATCTACTTGTCAAAGATGGAATCGAATACTTTGTGAGAGCTCATAAGCTCAAGAATAATTATACTCTCATAAACTCAGGGTTGATGAAAAGAATGATAAATTCATGCAAACAATTCTTACTGATGGTTGTAAAGGAAAAGAAACCTAATAAAACCAATGTATTTGAGGGTTGTAATGCTAAACAAGAAGCTAATTTAGGAAAGGTTGTTTCAGAGTATGATATCTTGTTTCAAGAACCTAAAGGTCTGCCACCCAAAAAGGAAATAGTGCATGATATTATTTTACAGCATGATGCTCCATTGCCTTACACTGGAATGTATAGTTGTCTACTTTAGAGAATGTTGAAATCAAGAAGCAGGTGTAGGATTTGCTCGAGAAGGGGTTCATCAGACCTAACACATTACCATGTGGTTCCCCAATCATTTTGGTGAGAAAGAAAGATGGCTTGTGGAGAATGTGCATTGATTACCGATAACTCAATAAGATAACAATCAAAAATAATTATCCCCTTCCTCGCATAGATGATCTTTTAGATCAATTGAAGGAAGTTGTTTACTTCTCCAAGCTAGACTTGCATAGTGGATACCATCAGGTCAGAGTTTTAGAATAAGATGCATGGAAGACTGCTTTCAAAACAAAGCAGGGATTGTATGAGTGGTTGGTTATGCCTTTTGGCTTAACTAATGCTCTTGCTACTTTCATGAGATTAATGAATGATGTACTTAGACCTTTTCTTAATGATTTTGTTATTGTGTATCTGGATGACTCTAATTTTTAGTAAAACGTGGGAAGAACACTTAAAGCATATTAAGCAGACACTAGATGTTTTGAAAAGAGAAAAACTTCATGTTAAACTCTCAAAATGTGAATTTGGCAAAACATCTCTGAATTATTTGGGTTATATAGTAGGGTGTGGTGAATTGAAGATAGATCCCTTTAAGGTGGCAGTCATTGTAAACTGGCCTAAACCTAAATCTGCTATAGAAGTTAGAAGCTTCTTAGGAGCAGAACAACATTGGAGGAAGTCCATTTCTAACTTTTCCTCAATTGCAACTCCCTTACATGCTTTAACAGGATTGAACAAGGTGTTTTAGTGGGGAGGCAAACAGCAGAAATCCTTTGACACCTTGAATGAAAAGATTAGTACAACACCTATACTAGAACTATCTGATCTTCAAAGACCATTTGAGATACAAACAGATGCCAGTAACTATGCCATGGGAGCAGTGTTGACATAGCATGGTAAACCCATATGCTATCATTCCGAGACTTTTAATCCTGCAGTAGTTAACTATCCTACATATGATAAAGAATTGTATGCATTAGTACAGTGTGTGAAAAAGTGGAAACATTACCTAATGGGCAAAGAGACAGTAATACATACTAATAATCAACCACTTCAATATCTAGACTCCCAAACTAAGTTGCAACAATCAAGACACTATAGATGGATGGGTTTTCTACAACATTTTCATTTAGTCATCAGATATAAAAAGGGCATACACATAAAGTGTAGACCATGTTATCTAGACCCATATAAATGCATCTACTATACTTAAGCATAATTTTGTGCTACATGAAAGCTACATTGAACAATATGCTCAAGATATAGACTTTAAAGATGTATATGCAACTTCAAGTCAAGGCAAACGAGTAGAAGAATTGGATTATCATGTAAAAGAATGACTCTTATACCATTGTGGGAAGTTATGCATTCTACAAAATGAAAGAGTAAAGATAATTAGAGAAGTACACACTTCTCTGATATCAGGTCACTTTGGAGTAAATAAAACAGTTGCACAGCTGCAAAGATTTTGTTATTGGCCAAAAATGAACGAGACAGTTTCTAGATATGTAAGAGGGTGTACTATGTGTGCTAAAAGCAAGCCCAAAAACAGAAAACTAGTTTTGTACACTACATTACCAGTTAGTTCTCACCCTTGGGAAAGTGTTTCCATGGATTTTGTTGGAGGACTACCTAAATCTAGGAAAGGTCATGATTATTTGTATGTTGTTGTGGATAGGTTTAGCCAAATGTGTATTTTGATACCTTGTAATAAATAGATTACAATTGAACAGACTGCAAAACTGTTCTTTGAACATATATGGGTTAATTTTGGATAACCCACTTCCATTGTATCTGATCGAGACACCCCATTTGTGGGGAAGTTTTGGTCAAGTCTATGGGAACTGATCGACACCAAACTGAAGAGAAGCACAACTTTTCATCCACAAACTAATGTCCAGACAGAAGTAGTTAACAGGATATTGATCTAGTTACTCAAAGGATATTGTAGCAAACATCCTAAGCTTTGCGATGAACATTTGTGTTATGTGAGGCATGCTTAGAATAGAGCAAAACATTATTCTACACAGAGATCTCCTTTTGAGACCTGTTTTGGTTTCACACCAAGGTCTCCTTTGGATTTTGTCTTTGGTAAAGACACCACAATTGAGGGACACAGTGATGTGGATAGGGAAACTAGGTTCATTGAACAAATCCAAGAAATCCACCAAGCAGTACAGGAATAGCTGGAAAAGAGTTAAGCCAAATACAAGGCAAGGCATGACAAGCATCAGATGGAGCATAGTTTCCAAGTTGGTGACCAAGTCTAGTTGTATATCAATAAGGACAGGATGCAAGGTGAAGGTAAAAAGCTAAAGCCTATCAGGTATGGACCCTTCAAGATAATTTAGAAGATTGGTGAAAATGCTTTTCGCCTTGATCTACCAACTTACATGCACATATACTCAGTCGTAAATGCAGATTGCTTGAGATTGTTTGAACCCTCACTAATTGGGGATCCCAAAGAATAGAGTCAATTTCCTTCTATTGATGACCTGCTACCTAAAAATCTTAATGAATTACATGAAGACACAGTTTTGGACAGGAATGTGAGGACGACGCATAAGGGAGATGTTGAGTGCCTCAAAATTGGGATCAAGGGTTCAAAGTCAAGTAGTGCAAAGTGGATAGAGATTGGAAAAGTGAGACAACTATACCCTCACTTAGTCGATTCCCAAAATATTTTTCAGTGGGAAGGTTGTGATCCGATTAGATCCATGAAAACAGTCAACGTGTCATGGTTGTATTAGAATAGGAAAAACTTCGAATTTATGAACACAAAGCGATTAAGAAGACCTCTGGACAATGGCAGTTTGGAGCAAGCAAGGAATGACAAGGACCTCACTCAAAGCGCGCTGACTGAGGCCCATGGAGACTGCGCAGGAGGGAAAAATGGCACTTGGGAAGCCTATATCGGGAAACATAGGCCATTTCTGATGTGCAATTAGCATCGCTGGGAAAAACCCCTCGAGAAGGAAAAAGCCCCAAAGCGCTCAGTCACATGGAAGCCGAGAAATCGTGGGGAAGGAGCTAAGGTGAAAGGTAGGACCCGCACTCCAAAACTGGTGGTATATTGGGGACATCCTTGGGTGGTAAGTAGATTTGGAGAAAAATGAGGGATTCCATTCAGCGCACGACACGTGTCTAGCGGATGAGAGAGAAAACCGCTGCTCATCGCTTGCTAATGGTCAAGCAAGTCAACCACACGAAATGAGCGAATATCGTAGGATCTGAGAGCTCTAGATCTGACGGCAGAGATTGCGCCCAATGGAGAAACTGAATTTGACAGGGGATTAAGCCGCGGAACATAAAGGTCTAAAGTCCAATTTGACCGCTAAGTTGGCGGATGAGTCATTACACTATGTAACCGAATTACCGAACCGACGAGGAAGAGCTAGCACAATTTGTGACATGACAAGTGGCCACTTCCCTATGGATGATGGCGATGACGCAGAGGCAGGGTACTCTAAGCGAACAGTAGCAGGTGAATCGAACGGGCGAAAGAGGAAGCGAACAATCAAAGACAGATTGGCTTTAAATCCAGGAGCAGACAAAGAATAGAATAGAGATAGAATAGAGAAGAAAACGAAGACAGAGAAAGCGAGAGCAAAGAAAAGACAGTGAAGCAGGAAGCAGAGAAAAGAGAGCCAAGCTAACCTAAGGCAGCATCGAGCAGATAGAAAGCTTGAGAGGTTCAAGCAATCCACAAGAGGATCTGTCGGGAATTGAGTATCACATTGGGCTCCCCCCATTGAAGACCAGAGAAGTCAAGACTTGGATAGGAAAAGAGTCTGCGCACTCCAGTGGCTTGGGGAATCTAAGAACCACCCTGCTAAGCATTATCTATTTCAGGAGACTCAAATCGAGCTCCTCATTATAAATCTCTACTTTAAAGACACAATAAAAGAAGGCCGCCACTGAAAGCTGGACCTGAGACGTAGCCCTAGAGGATAGGGTGAACTCCTTATTAATTTGTTGTGATCTTGTATTTGCTTACTGTGTTTCCCTTACTGTTTTCCATTTTCCAGTATCTGTGTATTTTGCAATCTGATCGATCTGTTGCCTAAAATAACATAGACACACACACCAACACATGAGTCTGTAATACCTTCATTCAATAATTCTTTCACTGAGATCACTCAAGAGTGATTTTCAGATCACTCATGTGCATGTAACTCAATCTCCTTCTCAATGGAAACTCACATCACCTTCTCCTCATCAAATTTGACATCCATGTGAACCACTGTCATCCTATTGGTCGATAAGTACACCTCATAGTTGTGAGGTGTATCAATGTACCTCACAAATATCCCCCACTTTGTTGTTGGATCAATATTTTTCTATGCATCTTTGGTCACATGGAAATATACGGATGACCAAAAAATCCTGAAGTGACCAACATCTGGACTCCTACGGGAACAAGCCTCCCCTAGTGTCTTCATCTCAAGTATTTGTTGTAGGGTATGGTTATGAACACAAACCACAGAGCTGAATGCCTCAGCCCACAAGTGCAGTGGTAGGTCCTCATCATGTAACACTGCCCTCGCTGCCCCTACTATGTTTATCTTCTTCCTCTCGGCCACCCCATTATGATGAGGGTTATCGGGTCTCGTAAACTACCATTTAATACCTTCATCTACACATAAGTTCTTAATCTCGTTTGAGACATACTCAACACCATTATCACTCTATGGAGCTTTAAAACTTTGTGAAAGTTTGATCGATTTTCAGCATGAAAAATATCCATCATTTACGACAATAGTCATCAACAAATATAACATAATAGCCATGTTTGGCCATTGATTCTATAGAGCATGGTCCACACACATCTAAATGGACTCACTCTAAAATAGACTCTGCTTGACTGTCTTTGTCATGAAAGGAGGACTTGGTGTGTTTTCCCTAAGCACACTCCTTTCATGCATCAACTTTCTCAAGCATACCTTTGTGAAGACCGATAGGGATCTGTTTTAATATATTCAAATCCCCTAGATGTAATTGGCCCAATTTCCTGTGACACAACTCACCAATGTCTTGGCTCTGTACCCTTTCTTCTTTTGTGCTCAAGGAAACACACTCCTCTACCTCTAGCTTATAGAGATTCTTCAAACGAATCCCTATCTTCTTTACTTGACCTGTGGCTATGTGTCGTAGGAAATGGATAACAAGTTCATCTTTAGCCTGGGCACATAAATAAAATTCTTGAAGGTGAGTGGAGCCCCATGCTTCCTTTGAAAATTAATCGTTCCCAATCTAGTAACACTATACTTTCCATTGTCACCCATATCGATATGCATCTGGAGATCTATCTCCTCCAGGTCGCTAAATAACTCTTTGTCACTAGTCATGTGGAATGAAGCTCCACTGTCTAAGTACCAAACAATTTCCATAATTGATGACACCATGCACAGAATGAGGGAAAAGTCCAATTCTAATTGAGAGGAGAAAGGGTCACCCATTGCTTCTCCTTAGGACTTCTTCTTGGACTTCTTGAGAGGATAATTTATAGCAAAATGGCCTAACTCATGACAATTAATGCATTTAACTTTCATCATGTCTCTCTTCTTACCTCCATGATAAGTGATGCAGCGGCATCTGAACCCTTAATGAAAAAAATTAGAGAAAGAAGACACGTGGATAACCACATGGACAACCAGGCCAACCTTGAACATAAATCGATTAATGAACAAATTTTAGTTAAAAAAATCAGTTAAAACCGAATGTATGTATAACAAGAATTTAAGAATTCATTAGTGAATCAAGAAAGAGAGGAGAAAACCCTATGTGTGTAAGAGAGGGCAAAATGTAGTTGCTAGAGAAATCTTGATTAAGGCCGAGATGCCTTAAATTGTAACCAAGTTTGTAAATAATGAAAAATGCATCTTTGTGTATTTTGTTTTTTGTTTGAATTGTTTCACCATCATTTGGCAAACAAACTAGACCTGCCTGTGTCTGCGCTCCAATACATGATGAATGAATATACAGGTATTGAAGAGAATTTATCTGATGAGTAGAGAGTCTGGCCAATGCATATAGATCCATCTGTGAGGGTTGGAAAATTTAGCCGAAGCTGAATTCATTAGAATGCAATCTTCTAGTCATTATGCATCTTCTCATGCCTTCATGAATTCCAGAGGAGGTACGGTTGATCGTGGGAAAGGGTTAGTCCAAGAGGTTTTATATCTACATTCATTATGGTGGCAAGGTCCCCCCTTGGAAAGGACTCGTGGTGTGGATGTTTCTCCTTTTAAGGAAGGAAACATTAGCAAGGAGGCAAAGATTGAACCTCCCAGTAAGAACAAGAAGAGAAGTGTTTATCTAGTGGGAACTGGCCCCGAGATCCAGAGCAGCTACTGTTGTCAGACTCAAAGGTGGTGACCCATTAGTGTTTGGAAGGAGCGGCAGCAAGAATCCAAAGTGGAAGTGTGGTGGGCCCATAACACACTGGCATCAAGAATGACTTTATTTGGGAAATGGGATTTTGGTTCACCCCAAAATGTCGTCCTCATCAAGTGGTATCAGAGTGGCAAAAGATTTCTTGTGGACAGGAGTGTTTGGATGCAAAGAAAGAAGAGGTATAGTTTTGCTAAATATTTTTAATATTGTAATTTTTTTTATTTTGTGAAGGTGAGAAGATTGCAGCAAACCTAGAGTAGGAGTGCTCAATTGGTTCGAGAGGAGAGAACCACAGAGAAGCCAAAAGACTAAGCTCATGAGAGAAGCTTGGTAAGGCATTTGGTAGCAGGGAGGACTTGCTATTGCAGAGGTTTGGTTGTAGCTCAGAGAAGACCATGAAAGCAGTTCCACTGACAAAGTGAAACAGTGGGTAGAATTGCTAAGTAAATGCATATGACTAGGAGGTCATAAATTTTGTACCTCGAGAGTCTGATGTAGGGGCATCTGAACCCTTAATGAAAAAAAAATAGAGAAAGAAGACATGGGCACAAACACATGGAGAACCAGGCCATCCTTGAACAGAAATCAATTAATGAATAAATTTTAGTTAAAAAAATCAGTTAAAACTGAATGTATGTATAACAAGAATTTAAGAATTTATTAGTGAATCAAGAAAGAGAGGAGAAAACCCTGTGTGTGTGAGAGAGGGAAAAATGTAGTTGCTAGAGAAATCTTGATTAAGACTGAGATGCCTTAAATTGTAACGAAGTTTGTAAATAATGAAAAATGCGTCTTTGTGTATTTAGTTCTTTGTTTTAATTGTTTCACCAGCATTTGGCAGACAAACTAGACCTGCCTCTGTCTGCGCTCCAATACATGATGAATGAATATACAGGTATTGAAGAGAATTTATCTCATGAGCAGAGAGTCTGGGTAATGCATACAGATCCATATCTAAGGGTTGGCGAATCTAGCTGAAGCCAAATTCATCAGAATGTAATCTTCTACTCGCTATGTGTCTTCTCATGCCTTCATGAATTATAGAGGAGGTACAACTGATCGTGAGCAAGGGTTGGTCCAAGAGGTTTTATATCTACATTCCTTATGTTAGCAATGTCCCCCCTGAAAAGGACTCAGGCTGTGAGTGTTTCTCCTTTAGAGGAAGGAAACATGAGCAAGCGGGAAAAGATTAAACCTCCTAGCTAGAAGAAGAAGAGTAGTGTTTATCTGGTGGGAACTGGCCCCGTGATCCAGAGGAGCTACTATTTTTAGACATAAAAGTGGCGAGGCATTGGTGTTTAGAAGGAGTGGTAGCAAGAATCCGTACTGGAAGCGTGGTGGGCCCATAACCCACAGGTGTCAAGAATGATTTTATTGTGGAAATGGGATTTTGGTTCACCCCAAAATCTCGTCCTCTTCAATAAGAATCTGATTTGGAATGGGAAGCTTCGCCTTTCCCCTTTTTCACCTTAATTTCTAAGCCACAATTCTCTTCATCATCAATCTTTGATGAAGATCCATCCCTAGTGTTCTTCCTAATCTCCTCCTGCATCAAATATGACCACAGTTGTTCCCGATCTGGTAGCTTCTCTCGACCATTGACAAAATCATAATAACTATGCCAACTCTTTAAGAATTATAGAAGATCAAGACTCACCGTATCATCCTTGGTAACCATGATTCCAACACTTCCAAGTTCATCACAACATTGAGTGAACTTTGTCAAATATTTTGGAATAGTCTCGCCTTTCTCCATTTTGATTTTTCGAAGTTTGTCCTTTAGTGCCAATTTCCTTTGGTTACTATTGTTCTGATACAAGTCCATCAATTTTTTCCACATAGCATATGAAGTTTCCTTGCCATAGAGACTCGAGACAATTTGGTCTCAAACTCCTTCAAGGATTATTTGCCTCGCATTCGCCACACACTTCTTCCATTCGACCAAATATTGTGCATTCGATGCTGCTAGATTAGGAATTTATTGATCAACGAATTATTTCAAGCCATTATGCTCTATAATAGCCTCCATTCTATCCCTCTAGTCTATCAAATTGGAGTTGCCTTCCAAGGGATAGTCGAGCTGTAAATCGTAGAATGCCATCTGCCGATCTTGAAGTATGTATTGCAAATTCGAATTTCACTTGTAACCGAAAACCCAAAACTTGGAAATCTCCTCTAGTATACTATTCTTAGCTTTGACGCCATGTAAAAAATCCTATAGATTCACAAAATCATGCAATGTACTAAAGAAAAAGACAAGAATCTACTTCTACTTCCAAAGAACGTATCCCAATAGATCGATGAAAACAATATGAACAAGAAGAAGAAAAATCAATGACACATAACACGATAAGTTTCTATGGGGAAAGTCATTGATCAAAACTATGCTATCCATATTGCATATATCATAAATGTTAGTGAATATACAAATCTTGTTATCACTAGAACAATTCCACACAAGTATGCTCAACTCTCTCAACTCATAAGCAATCTCTTGGCCCCTAATCTCTTACGTAATTCCTGGGATGAATAACTCGTATTTAAAGAGAATTCATGCTTCCAAAAATATGCAATCAAAATATAGGATCAGTATCTAATGCATGCATGATATTTAGACTCCAGTAAATAATAACATTGATATTACATTGTCCCTATGCTCTAGTCTCAACTAGGTTTTCCTCTGAACTAACATGGAAGAGTTTCTCATGAGGGAATCTTAATTTAACTAGTATAGAATTAATGGATGCACTTGTGTACCAACTAAATGTTGTTGGGTATACGACCAAAGTCCCACATTGACTAGAAGTGGGGAGGATCATGGGTATATAAGGATGGACAAATATCTCCATTGGTATGAGGCCTTTTGGGGTAAGCCCAAAAACAAATCCATGAGGGCTTAGCCCAAAGTGGACAATATTATACCATTGTGGAGATATGTGGTGTC